>JAVXUL010035801.1:0-11225 GCA_035590515.1 Trichilia minutiflora
ATTGTATGATAATATTGATATTATATGATAAAATAATACATTAATTACTTTATTAATATTTTATGATCAAATAATGGATTTATCATTTTAAAATTAAGTTAGAAAGCAAATTAAAATTTAAAATTTTATTTTTTGACTCAATCCAAATTAACAAATTATTTTAACTTAAGTTTAAAGTTCAAACTGCGAACACATAATGAGGTTTAGATTGATTGCAGTTTTTGACATATTATTGGATTGACTTGAATTGTATAAAATTCAAATCGTAATGTTTGGATCAATTAGAAATTTCACCTCAAACTGATCCAAACCGCAAACACCCACCGCTACTCACGGCACTTTGGCCATTATTTGTAATCTAAATCATTGACTATGCCACAATCATTATATAAAATATCATTTGTTATAGGCCTTTGATGAGTACATAAAAGTGTACATGTACTAAGATTTTAATTCATCATTTTACAATTTAAAGTATGATTAACTCTCTTCATTCATGGATATTTCTAGTTTTTGATGTAAAATTTACTTTGTTTGTAATTTCAGTTAATTTTTATTTTCATGCAGTGAAAGTAAAAAGGCCATAACTTTTTATCCAATAGAGCTATTAAGGTGAATCCTAATCCATTAGAAAGCTAACTCATTGGAATAAAACTTTTATATTTAGTCCAGCCATCAATTCGGGCTTTAAGTTTTACTTTTGATGCCATCAATCAAGTTTCGTTGCTGTTCCAGTGCAGCCCGACCTTGCTTCAGTAATTGGCCCATAACTTAAATATCGGATTGACTTGATACAAGTGGCAAATTCAAGAAGAGTCAAATATCTACAAATTTTCGTTAGTTATGGAAGCAAAATCATTTATCTTTGAGGTCATCCATAACATTTTTTCGGTGGATAGAATCTTTAAACTTTATTGGTCAAAGCTTTCATCATTCTACTTTGTCATTTAACTCTCATGTTGCCTATAAATAAGAGGCCTATTTTGTGTTCTAAGGAGGTAATTTTATGCACTTTTGATGTATTAGAATTAGTTTGTAATGAATTTTTGTTCTCCCATCTTCATGAATTTCTAAAATTCTAGCTAAGGCTAGGAAGTTGATACTAAGGGTGTATGGTATGTATTCTAGATCCCATTCTTGTTTTCAATGATAAGTTCTTTTTATTAATTGCATATCTATGTTTTGGAAAAAGTTTTTCATCATTTAAACTCTTTGATTTTCTTGTAGACATTTGGCACATTGAATGCTTGGAAATATATTCCTTGATTCATTATAGGCATATGGCACAAAAAATACTTTGAAAACTGAATGTTTTAAATACTTTTCTTATATGCTTTTACCGATTAATTTAAAGACATGGTTTTAATCAAATATTGATTTTTTAAAGAAAATATATTTTTCATGCATCAAATGATTTTCATCTTCCGATTGGGATAACTTTTTAGTTAATCTCAACTAAGTTAAAAAAAAAAAGGATTTAGTTTACTACCGTCATCCTAAAATATCAATTTCTAAAGCCTTAGTATTTTAATTTGTGTTTAAATTCTACTTGATAACTCTTCCTTTAAAATCAATCCAACATTTATTCTACCTTTCTATTAGACATTGGCTTGAATATAACCAATTGGACTTTTGACAAAAACACTCCTTGTGGATACGACACTTGGACTCACTAGACTATACTATAACAAGACTACCTATACTTGAGTATAAAATCTAATTGAGATCAAGTTTTTGGCACTGGTGCCGGAAAGTGTAATTAACGAAGGTAAAATTGGTCTTATAGAAGGTTAAGCCTCCTACAATTCTTATTTTTCTTTTACTTTATTTTATTGTAATTTATTTACTTGTTATTTATTTTTATTGGTTATTTATTTTTATGGAAGGCATAAATTAGGCCTCCTACTTTTATTTATTCTTGTAATTTATTTACTTTTTATTTTCATTTTAAGTGGGTGATTTTAGTCCCCATTTGTTTATTTATTTTACTTAATTATCATTTTTATTTTTGTTACGGGGAAGGCTTTGCCACCTCTTTTATATTATTGTGCTAACATTTTCTTGTTTTATTTTGTTAATTTATAATTATTGTATACTTTATCTTTTTTTATTTTGTTTATGCTCAATTGGTATTGTGATCCACATTCGGGAAGTTTGGTGAAAGGTAATTCTCAAACTTTCTTTGGCAATTTATTTCATACATCTTCTTCATCACATACTTCTAGTATCATGGCTGATAATCAAAGTTTTTTTTTTTGGAGAAAAAAAGATTTATATAAAAAAAGAAAACTATACAGGAATAAATGGGACAAAGTCCCTAAACAAGCCCAAAGGGCCTCACAAGAAGGCATATGAGCCTAAAACTGAGCACGCATGCCCCAAAAAAGAGAAACAAAAACAAAGATAGGCGAAAAAAGAAGAAAAAAGAGACAACAAAGTTCATCCAAGAGCAATATGAAGAGACCAAATACGGGCAAGCTGAGGCGGGATATCGTATCTGGAGACAAACTCTGAGATCCGATCACGAACTGTGTCAATAATATCAGCTATGATGGCCTGGGGAGAACGGTGAATATGCTGAAAAGTTCGATTATTCCTTTCATACCAGATAAAGTAAACTGATGCAGAAAGGACCCATCGAGCTAAAGCATGTCTGAAGTCTCCCTTCCGATGAGGATTGGAATAAGCCCACTGAAGCAGATCAAACCAAGAGCTGGAAGGCCAACACACTCCAGTCCGAGAGAAGATATCTCTCCAGACTGAAAAGGAAAACCTACAGTCAAAGAAAAGGTGCTCATGGGTTTCCATCTGAGAACCACAAAGAATACACCTATAAGAGGTAGTAATGCCATGAGAGGATAGGCGGTCTAGGGTAGATAAGCGGCCCCTAGTAGCCAACCATAAAATAAAAGAATGCCGAGGAATGTGTCCTGAGAACCAAAGAAGGTGACTGACGGGGTCTAGGGGTCTCCTATCTCTGAGATTCTCCCAAGCAGACTGGATAGAGAACTTCCCTGAAGAGTGTCCTCTCCAGACTAACAGATGGGACAAAGTCACAAACTGTCACATTTACACATAAGGATAAAATGATCATTTCTATCTAAATTAAACACTTTAATTTAAATTTTATTATTTTATATTAAAATCCTATTTTAGTATGTTTGATAATCAAAATTATCAAATTTAAATATGTAATTAACAACAAATTACACACATGTATCACATTAAAGGCAAAATAGTAATTTTGTACTAAATAAAATTATTTCATTTAATTTTTCACCATTTTGCCTTAAAATCATATTTTAACATATTTGATAATTATCATTATCAAATTTGGTAAGTAATATACATTAAATTACCTTATGATACCAGTATATCAACTCTTTGACACTTTAAAGAGTCATTAATACGTATAACCATTATGTATTAGTTTCAACCTTTTTAATATTATCATGAGGGTGCTAGACCTCGTCCGAGAATATTTTATCTCTCTCTTATGTGAAGAAGTTTTAGAGGATCTTGATGGACTATGAAGGTTTATCGTAACTCAGTCGTGACATATGCCGAACATTTCAATTTCGAATATTTTGATTGCTCATTGACTATGGTTAATATCTAGTAATGCACTATAGTTCCTAAGTCACGATGAAGAAATATCTTCATCAAACCTTTTTTTTATTGCACGTAACGTGTGAGTAATATGCTTCCGTCGTCATATCCTGATTGAGATAGGGGTTCATGGACTGTCAAAACCCTAATCTTGATTCTCATTCAAATCGTTGATCATATGTTAATATTATGCTGTGGCCACAAACTTATAATCAAGACATCATATCAACATTCGATTAGGAACTCAACTTGAACTGAGGCAATGGGAATTCTCAGACCAATGTGTCGAGCCAATGGATCCCATCTTGACTGTCAATCGAACACCTATATGACAAAGGATACCTAAACCAACTTCTTGTACAAGGTATGATTAGCCTTACATATATCACCATATGAAATATACCCATCTATACAGAGTCCGAGTCTAGACGTATCAGGTCAAAAGATTATGTCGATTATAATTTATTGACAAATCATTAACTATATGCATACCATATGATTTATCGATATTCAATCCGTTCGATAAATAGTTTATCAACTATAAATCCACACTAATGTCCTTATGAAAATACTCATATTGTCGTCTACATATATTATCGTATAATATCATTAGACAGTATCTAGTATGCCTACTATATGATATGGTTGCCCAATCAATATTACGTACATAGGGAATAATTTGATAATATATTTAACAATTAAATAAAATTATCTGGATAATTTATATACATTCATTATTCATTCATATGAAAAATAAAGAAAGTAGCAAACGTATGTAAATAAAGAACGATTTTTTTCATTAATAAATATAAAATGTTGATATAAGATCAATAGCCCTGAAACCAATAACACGAATGGTTTCTAGGGCATACAAACTAACAAGCTCCCAATTATACTAAAGTCATTCGTTGTGGTATCTGATACCCATCTTTTCAAAATGTTGGTCTAGTTGCTTCTGTGTCATTGTTTTAGTCAGTGGGTCAGCTACATTATCTACTGAAGCAGTCTTTAGTCAGTGGGTCAGTAGTCTTTTGTATCTCTATAGATACGAATTCCCAAAATATAGTCGCTTCTCCGAGATCCTTCATTGAGAAGGTTTTAGATAACCAAACCTTGACCTCAGTTATTATGCCTATATTATTACCAATTAATAATATATCGTTCACATACAATATGAGAAACATTATATCATGATCCTTAACCCATTTATAATTACAATGTTCATCTGGATTTTGTTTAAATCCATACGATTTAATCACATCATCTAATCATTTATTCTAACTTTGAGAAGCTTGCTTCAATCCATAAATAGATCGATGTGACTTACATACCTTATTTCTATCTATGATGGATATAAAACCAACAAATTGCTGCATATAGATATTTTTCTCAAGATATCCATTAAGGAATGCAGTTTTCACATCCATTTATCAGATTTCAAAATCATGGTATGCTGTTATGGCTAGCATGATACAGATGGATTTAATTATAGTCACGGACGAAAAAGTCTCCTCATAATCCAATCGTTGTTTCTGATTATACCCTTTTGCAACTAGTCGTGCTTTGTAGGTCTCTACCTCACCATCCTTACTAAGCTTTCTCTTGAAGATCCACTTATAGTTAATAGGAACAATTCCTTCTGGTGGATTAACAAGTGTCTAGACTTCATTGGCATATATAGATTGCATCTCAGAATCCATCGCCTCTAGCAATCTACTTGAATTCTTATTTAGGATAACTTCTTCATAACTCCTAGGTTCATCAGGATGATCAGTTTTTTTCATTAGGTAAGAGTCAAACTCTTCCTTATGTAGAAGCCTGTATCGCTTTAGAGGATGCAATACTCTACAAGATTTTTGAATTGGAATTTGAACTGAGGTCTACTGACACCATGGTTCAGCTTCAGTATCATCGGATTGAGCTTTAAAGACCCTTTTTTAAGCTCAATTAATCTACCTACACTACTTTCCTCTATGAAGTGTGCATTTTTACTAATCGCAATATGCTGATCAGTATGAAAGTAGAAACAATATCCTAAACTGTCTTTAGGATATCTGATCAATCTTCCTTTCTCTCATTTTACATCCAGCTTATTAGGGTTAACAAATTTAACATAAGCTGAAAAATCCCAAATTCTCATATAATCGAGACTGGGTTTCTTTCCACTCTATATCTCATACGGAGTTTTTTGGACTGATTTTTTGAAGGGACTTTGTTCAGGATATGCACAGTGGTCATCAGGACATATCCCTATAAATAAATTGGCAAGTTAGTAAAACTCACCATGGATCGTACCGTATCCAATAAGGTATGATTCCTCCTTTCAACTACACCATTCAATTGTGATATATAAGGAAGAGTCAACTGAGAGATGATTTAATATTCTTCAAGAATTCTTAAAACACTGTACTTAAGTATTCTCCTCCATGATCTGATCGTAGATTTTTAATGCTCTTTTTGGTCTGTTTCTCTACTTCATTTTTAAATTCCTTGAGCATTTAAATGAATTTGATTTGTATTTCATTAAATACACATACCTGTATCAGGATATATCATCGATAAATATAATGAAGTAGTCAAATTCTCCTCTGGTTCTAGTGCTAAATGGTCCACATACATCAGTATATATGAGTTTCAATAGCTCATTCGCTTTCTCACCTTTACCTCTAAAGGGAGATTTGGTCATTTTTCTTTGAAGACATAATTTATAAGTTGGTAAGGGTTTTGAGCCCAGTGAACTCAAAAGTTCACTTGTCTTAAGTTGAATCATCTCCTGTCTCCAATATGACCTAATATATGGTGTCATAGATATTTAGGATTTGTTTGACACCGAATTATTTTATTTGTAATGGATTTGATTGAATGACTATCACTCAATTCAAGAACATATAATCTATTTGTATTCACTACTTTGCTCACTAATATATTTCACAAATGTATTAAACAGTCATTTTCAATAAACTAAACACTATAACCATTTTTACATAATATAGATATTGAAATGATATTTCTAATGGCATGAGAAAAATACAACACAGAATTTAATCTAAGAATGTGTTCACTAGACAATCTAAGTGCGCAAAATCCTTTGACTTTAGCAGCAACTGTTGCCCTATTAACCATTCTAAGCACGATTTTGCCTCTAGACAATATTGAACTATTTGTAATATCTATAGAGAGACACAAACATGAGATGTAGCTGCTGAATCTAATATCCAAGAATGATAACCCGAAGTGACACTCAATTCATAATCGGTCATCATACAACTACGTGTACCTTCTAAGAGGTACTGAGGATAGCTCCTCATAATATATTCCATTTTTATCCCACAAAGAAAATAATTTTTCTTTATTGATTTAAACTTAGTACCCGTCAAACTTTCACAAGTCCTTAAGTTTTAGTGGAGAATGTCGTTAACAATTTTATTTTTGTATTAATATATCACAATATTTGAGACGCTGAAAAGAAAAAGAAAAACAAACTTACTAATGATCTTGTATAATATATATTAATCAACAATTTTGATATATATAGATTTAAATAATTTTTGAATAATAACCACTAAATATTTTAATAATTATTTATAAATGCTAATCAAACTAACTCTCACTATTTAATTTGAATCCTATACTCCTCAGACATGACTAAAAAGTTTCTTGGGAATTGTTTTATTGTTATTAGCGGGGAATCAACATCTTATCAGAATTAACCAACCTCACATTTTAAAAATCTTGGTCAATTAACTCTAATAAGTAGGAAACTTATTTCCTTTTACATCTTCATGTAAGATTTGATTCTTTATTTAGCCCTGGATTTAATTGCCTCATATTTTAGAAATCTTGGCACCCTAGGCCAGTTAAATCCGAACCATTGTGCTTTTTTAAAGTGTTATTTTCACCTCTCCTTCACATAATAGAAATCTTGATCAAGGTGAAAATACGCACCCAAGAATCAGATAACAGATTTCTATAATACAAATTGATACCCCTTACATAATAGAAATCTTGGGATACTAATTTATGTCGAATACCTCCACGTTATCCTATAATGGGAGATATGATTTAATAATTATACAGAGAATCATTTTAAAAAATTAAATAAATAAATTATTAAAATTTTAAGCAAAATATTAATAATATTCATTCATCATATGAATAAATATTATTGCTTTATAAAATAATTTTATGATAAAACAATTTTAATCAATATAAAATATTCATTCAACTTTTGAATAAATATTCTTTTTGTAAAAGAATTATATAAAACAAATTTTAATAAATTCTTAAATAATTTTAAATAAACTTTTAAACACTTTTAAAAGTCTTTTAAAACCCTTTTAAAACTTTTATTGAAAATATTTTTCAAATAATTTATTCATTATATGAATAAATCTTTTAAATCAATTTTCAAAAATAATTTATTCATCTTATGAATAAATCATTAACTTATAAAAACATGATTTTATTAACAATTCCTTAATTGTTAATATACATGTAACCATTACACGTTTTAATCTAAAAATTTTATTTCAGATATGGAAAATCAGCTTTTCCATATATACTTGTGTTTTAAACACCTTGTCTTACAAGTTTTGTGGTATTGGTGTTTTGGTTTTGTTGTTTTAAGGACAATAATTCCTGCCACACAAGAATTATTTATTTGTGTATTGTTTACGATCATTAGTCAAACTAGAAATATTGTTTTGCTTGTTCAGAAAATTGAATTGGGTAAACTACGCTAACTGGTCAAATTGAACCAACCATTTACTGAACTAATTAACCTTTATGTTGTCATGATTAGTGTGTCATACCAATTTTAGTATCAATAACAATTACTAATGATGGTCACCAAATCTACATTTGTGAACCTAAGCCTAATGTTTTGTTTCTATCTATCTACATTTCTATACCTTTTAATATACATAAACTACATTAACATGTATCATATACATATTATTAACATGTGTAACCAGTATATACATGTAAGTTTCTAGCATGCCATATTTCCTATAACATAAAAATAAGTTTGCATGCTATAGGATTTAGGAAATGAATTTGCTAGGTTTATAAAAACTTTACCCTATATAGAAGTCAAGCTTTGCTGCCCTTTATGTTATTTTTAAAGCTTAAAAGCACCAAATTAGGTCCTCCTCTATCAAGTGATGCCCTTGAATACTTTTTCCATCTTTGGTTTGACTTGGTTTCAATCAAAACACTTTTAATTAAACCTAGTAAAACTTAGGGTTTCCAACACTTGAAATTGCTCCTACAATTAGTTAGATCACTCCAACTTCAACACTTGAAATTGCTCCAACAATTAGTTAGATCACTTCACAAGGATCAAAAGCCCTAGATTAATTTGTTAAAAGTATCAAAGTTTGATTAATAAAATGGAGGAAGTAAAATTTGGCCACCAAGGTGAAAGAGCACCAAAAACCTTTCTTTTTCATGTTATATGCAATAAAATAAAACATAAATGGCTATATTTTTTTTTATATTTAATTAATATTTAAGTAAATAAATTACATGAAAAATATTATACCAAATATGTGCCCATAAGTGAGACACATCTCATACATCTTATCCATCCATTTGATAAATAAGTTTAGGGCTAGAATTTTACCACTTGTCGATATATGGCTTTGCCACTTGTCCACACTTGCTTTCGTCACTTGTCAACATTTTATTTAATAAGAAGAAATGTTAACATACATTACTTATTTGTATATCAAGTTCAGATTCACCAATCATATTGCCTCAACTTAATATATAATAACAATGTACAAACTAATTAGGGAAAAAATGATCCAACAGCTTCAAATGATTCAATATTGACACCTAGCAATGCAATACGGCCCCCGGATTACAATGAAGGGCAAAGCTTCAAATATGAACCTTTTCATCATTAGTTACCGTGTAATTTAATCATTCTGTCACACAATACTCCAATTGGATCAAGGGTATGCTATAATCATCAAATCCTTTTAGATTCAATGCTATGTATAATAAATAACAGATACCGACTCTATTGTGTATATCCATTGAGAACACACTTCTCAATCACACATAATATACAACCCCGGCCGAGGATTTTGTGAGTCAAATCTGAATTATTCATATAGAGCATTCTACCTCAAACACTAAGGCTGACGGATCCTTTCTTGAACATTCACATACCTTTGTGAATGTCTCACCATATCCAATAACTACCTATCACAAGCCTAAGTACAGACTTGCCCTGAGCAGTATCAAAGTATAGCAATTCACTTACAAGGTAACCATGATATTATAAAGTTTAAGAATTATTTATACTACTGATATAACGAATGTCCAAATGATAATTAAGTGTAATTAGCATTTGGACAATTTGTACGAGTCTATTCAGTGAACTCATACTTAACCAATGAGCACCTATACACTTTCTTTAGTATCTCAACACAAGTAATCTATGAGATCGATTATCCTCTATCGCATAGAGTAAGGATAGTGTGTATTAGTTTTTTCGGTACTATAAAGGCCCCACTTTATAATCAAACGACTAAGAACATTTAAGAATGATACTATTAACATATTGTCTCATAAATATAAATTTATCATAAGAATATGTATTGCATACATTCCATAGGCTTTATCATTATTTGTAAATCAAACATACATATGAAAATGATAAAAGAAAAATATAAATATAAGAAAATTCTCATTTTATTAATCATAAAATTTACAAGAGTTTTACAAATTTACAATCACTAATCATATCATGATTTATTTTTAGGGCATACAACTCTTTTAATCTCCCACTTACATTCAAAGCCAATCACCTCTATGACAAAGACCCATTTTTCCAAAATATTCTTCGTGCATCTTCTGAGGTAAGGTTTTGGTGAATGGATCTGCGATTAACTGGTTAGAGGGTACTCTCTCAATACGAATATCTCCTCATCTATAATCTCTCGAATAATGCGAAATCTCCGTAATATGTGTTTGAATTTTTGATGAGACCTAGGTTCCTTGACTTGTGCTATGGCCCCATTGTTATCACAATACAATGGAATTGTATCTATAATGGTAGGAACCACACTAAGTTCAGTAATGAACTTTTTCATCCAAACACCCTCATTTGTAGGTTCTGAAGCTGCTACATATTCTGCTTCAGTGGTAGAATCTGCAGTAACTTCCTGTTTGGAACTTTACTACCTTATTGCTCCACTATTTAATGTGAACACATATCCTAAGGTAGATTTGCTATTATCTTTATCTAACTGAAAACTTGAGTTAATGTAGCCCTCAAGTAACAAGTGATATCTTTCATATACTAAAAACAAATATTTAGTTCTTTTTAAGTACTTCAGAATTGTTTTTACGGTTTTCCAGTGATCCTCACTTGGATCAGTGATGAGTACATAAAAGTGTATGTTTATTAAGAGTTAAATTTATTATTTTACACTTAAAGTATGACTATCTCTCTCCATTTATGCATATTTCTAGTTTTTAATATAAAATGTACTTTGTTTGCAATTTCAATTAATTTTGGTCTCTGTGCAGTGTACGTAAAAAGGGCATAACTTTTTATACAAGAGAGATATTGGGGTGAATCTTGATCCATTGGAAATATAACA
>JAVXUL010035812.1:0-11225 GCA_035590515.1 Trichilia minutiflora
GTTCTGTGCAGCCCTGTCATTAAAATTTTGCCTGAACAGTGTCTGTTCGTGTGGCAATAAGTTGAGTTATTTAACTCTGAATTAGGTGTCGTAAGTGACTATAGAAACTATAGATATAGAGGTATAACATATTAGGTGTCGTTTTACTACTTGTCACCCACAAATTGATGGATAAATTAAAGTGGTGAATAGAACTTTAGGGACATTATTGCGTGCTATTGTTGGTAAGAATTTAAAAACTTGAGAACATTGTTTGCCTTTTATTGAATTTGCTTATAATAGGTCTATACATTCTTCTATAGGGTTCTTTCCATTTGAGGTTGTGTATAGTTTTAATCTTTTAACTATTTTGGATTTGATGCCTTTGCCTTTGAGTGAGCTTGTTAGCTTAGGTGGTTAAAGTAAGGCTAAAAAGGTTAAAGCTATACATATTAAGACTTATGAGACTACTGCCCAAAGAGTCAATAGAGGATATAAGAAGATAGTATTTCAACCTAGAGATTGAGTTTGGGTGCATTTAAGGAAGGAGAGATTTACTAAGCAAAGGTAGTCCAAGTTTGATGCTAGAGGAGATGGTCCATTCCAAGTATTTGAGAGGATCAATAATAATGTATATAAGATCGATCTACCAGGTGAGTATAATGTTTCTGACTTATCTCCTTTTGATGTGGATGCAGATTCGAGGTCGAATCTTTTTGAGGAGGGGGAATGAAAAGGATTAAGGAGGATAAGATGGACAATATGATAATGGAGATGTGTGCATGCTAGAAGGTTCAATCACACGATCAAAAGAAGGAAGGTACAAGCTAGTTTTGGAAACTTGGCCAAAGTTTACATTGAAGAAATGCATAAAGCAATGGCCAAGGTAGAGAAGAACAAGCCAATGAAGCCTAGGAACATCAATGATAGCCTGCATTAATCTCTCCAAAGAAACCAAACTACAATTCAAAAGTTTATGAGATTTTTAAACAATTAAAGATCAATATTCTTTTGTTAAATATGATTAAACAAGTATCCTCTTATGCCAAAATTTTGAAAGATTTGTGCATCAAAAAAAAAAACTGAATGTGAAAAAAAAAAGTTTTTCTAGTCGAAAAAGTAAGTATAATTCTTCAAAATAACTGTTGGAGATATGCCCTAGACTCAATTGTGTCACACGGGTCAGGTATATTATCCATAGTAAATAGATCTTAGTAATTAATTATAAACTGTTTATGATTAATTACAAATGGTATTTTACTATCATTTTTCATTTCTTCAGTTACGCTTTAATGATTATTGTAATAATAAAAAATGATATCCCGTGATGTATCATATGTCAAAACTCTATCCACAATGTGTTGTGGATATGAAAGCAGAGTTTATGATTTAAATTCATCCGAATAAGTTTCTGATTGAGGTAATGTCATTGGGGACAATGACATTGCATGATCGATATGTTTTATTACTGCCAAAGATTTGTATACGATGCTAATAGTTGGGTGACGAGTCTCATAGCACAAGAGCATAAACATGGGTAGTATATTTGTGAGCATATTATTAAATGTGACCAAACATGATGAATCACATGAGCGATAATCCGCAGTCAATGATTTATTACACTAGTCCTTTGACCTGAGACATCACAGTTGCTATCTATAGTGAGGCACCTCATTCTCTTATGTATATCATACTAGGCTAGCCATGCTTGGTGAAAGAAGCTTGATGACAATGTGTTCTTATTGTATGAGAACAGGTGATGATCAAGATGGAATCTGTTGGCTCAGATTATTAAGTTTGCGATCCTAGGCAGGAATGTCATACACAGAGATTGAAATCTCTAGCCAGAGTACGTGCTTTCTGAAAATGAGTTTTCAGATACAAGAATCCTGTTTATGATTGATTTTCTGATCCTATGATCGAGTTAGAGGTTTGACAATTTCATGACCTGCACTCGATCGGGAGTCGACAGTAGAGGGACTTTACTACATGTAAGTAGGACTATATGGGTTCATCCGAAATTATATTCTCTATGTTCTAGGGGTCATGACATCTTGCTAGAGGTCACTCATAATCATTGAGAACTTCGACTACAATGAGTTGTGCCAAAGTGATGCGAAAGAGGTCGTATCGACTCATGTCTAGTTTATAGTGTACCCAGGGGGTCACACACAATAACCGGTAGATGGAAATGGTTAAAATAAATATCATTAAACCTATTAATGAGATTATGAAAATTAAATTACTTCAATGCATTGATCGGTAGGTAATTTTATTCTTTAATGTAAAGAATAAAATCTCCTGACAATGACGTGCTAGCACCCATATATCGGGAAATGTTATGATAATTATTAAAATATCGTAAATATAATTTACGAATATTTGGAAGACAAATGAGGATTTATGATTCGATGGTTAATTAATAAAATTAATTTTATTTTTTAATAAATAAATAAATGTTATTTGTGTATATTAAATCCTTATTTGATAAATGGCCGTATGATTTAATGTCAAAATCTCATTGGAAGCATAATTATTCATATGGATGAATAATTAGATTAAATCCATATTTATTAATTATAGTAATTAATTTAAATATGGATTTAATCTAATTATTAAAAGTGTTTAATAATTATATTACAATTATTTATTGTTATTATTAATATGTAGTAATAATAATAATAATAAGTAATATATTAATTCTTTCCTTTTCTTTTTGTTATTATATTGATAATAATAAATAAATCATTATTGTTATTATATTGATAATAACATATATATATATATGTTATATATATATAAACTTCCACCAATGAAACCATGGCAAATATTTATTTTGCGATTGGTTAAAATAAATAATTGTTATTTATTTGATTTATGTTTAGTTGACAAATGGTGTTATGACACATGGAGATATTTGTGAAAAAGAAAAGTCTCATTTGCTTTGGTTTGTTGATGCCACCCGTATGTCATTTATATCTTTACATCATTTGTTTTTTGCTTGGCTTGTCTTTGGTTGGTCCATGTGTAAACCTTGTTAAATGACTTGTTTTTGTTTTGTTTTATATATAAAGAAACAAACGGATGGGAAGAGAGGAAGGACGCAGAAATGGTTTCTTCTTTTCTTCTTCTTCCTTGTTTTCTTTTTTGCTTAACAAAATTTGATTGCCATGGTTTTTATTTTGAATAAAACTTAGAGAAAGAAAAGGAAAGGAAAGAAGACAAAGATGGAAAATAAGTTGCCATGGTTGTCAAGCTTTCAAATAAGCATAAATATATTTCCTATATGTGGGTATATATATATGTAAGATTATTGAAGCTTATATGTTTATCAATGTCTTCCAACAACAAAATCGGAACCATTGTCGTCGAGTTGATATGTGGATATGTCTAGAGGCTACTTGAAGTTGAGTAGTTATCCGGATATATGTGTTTGGTAAGAATTTCCAAAGCTATATTCATTGTCTTGTCATTTGAAAACGAGGAAACATATGAAAGATCCTTTAATGGTTTTATGTTTGTAAGCAATTTTTAAAATAGTTAACCTTGTAAACCACTCTTTTAATAGCAATGAAGTGAAGTACAAAGATATGACTGGAAAGTTATCATTTTTTCCATCATTTTAATCAATTGAGAATTGATTTAAGAGCCCTAAGAAGTGATCTAGTTAGTGAAAGGCAATTTTAAGTGTTGGAAATTGTTTCCAAGTATTGGAAACTTTAGGGTTTTTCTAGAAAACCTAGGTTAAACAAAAGAGTTTTGATTAATCTAACAAAGTTAAGAGAGAGAACAAGGAGCTAAGGGCATCACAAGATAGAGGAGGACCTAATTTGGTGCTCTCAAGCTTCAAAAATTGTATAGGGTAGCAAAGTTGCTCGTCATTAAAGGTAAACTTTTATTCATCCATATATAATTCAATTCCTAGAACCATGGCATACAAATTTATTTTCATGTTTTAAGAAACATGGCATACTAGTTTTTTACAAAGGGATGATCATACCTAGATCCATGGGTCCAATCGATAGCATACGTACACACATGCAACTATAAACAAATCTATAAGTCATACATAAGAGTACAAATCCAACAACCATATTAGGCCTCCTCTTAGCCTCTTTTCATTTTAACATGTCAACACTTCTAAAATTTGGCAATCACGCAACATGCAATAATCATAGCTATAATTTCATTTATAAATACAATACACACAAACCATATTTATAATGAATATAAAAAAAATAATTAGTCCACTCACAAGGCTTATTGTCAATGGATGGATTTAATCTGTATCACTGAGGATTTGATGGTCGCTCTCTTGGAGTATCTATAGCATGATATCATTAATATTGTTAGAATAATCAGAATAAAATACTTACATATTAATATATACAAATATTAAATATGCCCAAATGTAACCTAGAAGGAAGCCTACATAACTACTATCACTCAAAATTTGATGAATGTTTTTCGGATCACGTAAATATGTATTATGGCATCGAAGTATTAACTTAATTTTAATAACAAGGCGGCACAGAACAACCATATTACTAAGTTTGATGTGAGCACTTCTGAATAGATATAAAGCTGAATTTTGGATATGTTATACCTTTATGTCTTTAGTTTTTATAGCCATTTACGATACCTCATTCAAAGTTAAAAAAACTCAACTTATGGCCACACGAATAGACACTGTTTAGGCCAAATTCTATTTCACCTTTAAAGTGAACCAAAGCTTTTATCATGGAACCAAGTCTACACTAAATTACTAGCAACTTATACATGCCATTTATGCTCAAAATCACAAAGTCTTTTATAACTATTCTTCATCTCCTTCCTTAGGATTTTCGGGTTTTCAACTACAATAAGCTTTCATAAACTCAATACTCATCATTAGTAAGTTCATAAGTATCCGAGAATGCTTCTATGGTATTCATTGTTAGTGTATGCCCTAGAAACCATTCGTGTTATTGGTTTCAGGGCTTATGATCTTACATAAATTTTTATATTTATTAATGAAAGAAGTTCTTTATTTACATACATTAGCTACTTCCTTTATTTTTCATGCAAATGAATAATGAATGTATATATATAAATTATCCAGATAATTTTATTTAATTGTTAAATAAATTATCAAATCATTCACTACATACGTGGTGTAAAATGGATAACTATATCACATAGTAAGCACATTAGTTACTATCTAATGATATTATATGATTAGATTGACAATATGAGTATTGTCATAAGTATGTTAGTATGAATTCATAGTTGATAAACTATTTATCAAGCAGGATCGAATATCGATGAATCATATGATATGCATGTAGTCAATGATTTATCGATAGATTATAATAGAGTACGATGTAATCCTTTGATCTAAGACATCTAGAATCAGACTATGTGTGAATGGGTATATTCATAGGATATATAAATGCAGGGCTAATCATGCCTTGTACAAGAAACTAATTTGGATATGCTTTGTTCATATAGGTGTTCGATTGACAGTCAATATGGGATCCATTGGCTCGATATGGTGGATTGAGAAATTCTGTTATCTTTGTTCGAGTTGAGTTTTTAATCAAATGTCGATATAATGTCATAATTATCAGTCTGTGACCACAGCATAATATTAAAATATGATCGATAATTCAAAGGTGTATCAAGATTAGGATTTTGACAGTCCATAAACCCTTTCTTGATCTAGATACGATGATGGAAGGATATTACTCACACGTTATGTGCAATCAAGAAAAGGTTTGATGAAGATACTTCTTCATTGTGATTTAGGGACTATAGCGCATTACTAGATACTAACCATAGCCGATGAGCAATTGAAATATTCAGAGTCAAAATGTTTGGCATATGTTCGCGGTTGAGTTACGTTGAACCTTCATAGTCCACCAAGATCCTCTTACACTTCTTCATCTATGAGAGAGAGATAAATATTATCAAGATAGGATTAACACCCTTATGATACTATAGAAAAAGGCAGAAACTGATACATATAATTATTATACGTATTGACTATTTTTTTAAAGTGTTAAAGAGGTAATTTAACACAAATTACTTGCCAAATTTGATAATAATGATTATCAAATATGTTAACATGTGATTTTAAGGCAAAATGATGAAACCTAGATTAAATGGTTTAATTTAGAGCAAAATGATCATTTTACCCTTGATGTGATACATGTGTGTAATTTATTGTAAATTAAATATTTAAATTTGATAATTGTGATTATCAAACATATTAAAATATTATTTTAATAAAAAATGATAAAATCTAAATTAAAGTGTTTAATTTAAATGAAAAAGACCATTTTACTCTTATGTATAAATGTAAATAAAGGTATTATGATAATTATATCATATTTATGTATTTTATGAAAATCTATTAGATTAATTAATGTGTTAATTAATTTGATAATTATCTAATTGATTTAATTATTAAATAATTAGATAAATGTGGTAAATGTTAATGGTTAACATTTGTACACTTGGATGAATTTGATTTGTCCAAGTGTATTACACTTTATCAAATACCTATTGGTTGATTTTGTATTATGGTTGCATCCATATAATATGGTTTGGGTTGTATCACATTATAAGCCAATTAAATAATATATTTATTTGATAAATATGTGTTTATTTAATTGAAAATGAAATGGAAAATATATATATTGATATTTTTTTATTTTCCATTTTAATTAATTGAAAAAGGATGCAAAAATCTCTCTCTCTTATACGCTTTGGTTCGGCCATATGGAGAAGAAATGGAGGATGGGTGTAAAGTGAGAGGGGTTGAACTTTTAATCCTTGTCTTCATCACATCTTCAAGCATCCACCTAGGCTAGCAAAACCCCTAAGGTATTTTTTTTTGGATACAAGAAAACTCACACACACTCAGCCATCACTGTGACATCTAGCCATACACGGGATCAAGCACCTATCCCGTGAATACATGTCAATAGATCACACGATGTCCATCCTAAATTTGATTTTCGCTGCAGGTACAGGGACCATGTACAATGGTACCAAATACGAGATAAAACTCCGATTTAGCCCACTTCATGCTTCAACAGAGAGAATCCTGGGGTGAAAATCGAACCTAGGACCTTGAGGTCCCAGGGCCAACCCTTACCACCAAGTCACCCCTAAGGGTTGCCCTAAGGTAATTATCTTTGATTTCCATTGTTTTTCATGCAATTAGCCTAGGGTTTTTAAAATGAAAACTTAAATTTCAAGAATGATTTAAGCCATAGAACCTTCAAATGGTATCAGATCATATTAGGTTCATAAGATGGTTGCTTATATGCTTATGGTTTTGATGAATACACAAAAGGATGCACATTTGGGGCACCTTGGTGCCATCTTGGTTTCTATGGTGTAAAATTATTTTTCACCACTTCCATGATGTTTCTAAGATATGTTATAGGATAATGGCACCTTAGGAATGATGGTTGAGTTGGCAAAAATAGAAAAAATTGAGTTTGGAACTCACTTAGGTGCAATAGTGGCACATTGGTGTATACTTAATTTGTTTAAGTATTTTTGTGTATTAAATGGGGTTGTTGATGTGTTTGGAAATTTTTATTAAGTATTTGGATGTATTATTAAGTGTTTTGAGACTTGGTTTTGCTTTGAAAATATAGGAAATTTTTTTGAAAAATTAGGGTGCAAGGGGGTAAGGCCCTTATTTTTTTTTGGTAGGCGCGCGCAGTACATGCACCCGTCCCCCTGCTAGCGAACGGGCATATGGATTGGAGTGGGGCGCATGCATGTAAGATACATAGCCCACACTCGCGAGCATCGCCTGCCCCTCGCGCGCCCTGTGCCCTGTTTTCTGTCGCAAAATAAGTTTCTGACACTTTGTTGTGTTTTTGGACTTTGAAGACGTCTCGACTCGCATTTTGAGTGATTTTGATAACTTATTAATGTGTTTTAATGAAAATGACACATTGACTTTGCTCAAAAAAAATTATTAATTATATTTAAATACAAAAATATTTTTTGTTGCATATAATTAATATATGTTGTGTTTTAAGTGTATAGTTGCCAACATGTTTGTGTATATATATATATAAATATTGAATATATGTATATATATGTTATTCATTTGATTTATTTAATTATTAAATAAATTAATTGTTAATATTTAAATATTAAATATTTTATTTATACGATAAATAAATAAATAATGATTGTTTATTTATAAGATAAATGAATAATCATGCTTTGCTTGGTTTGCAATATTCATTGCATAGAAAATATAAATTGATATGTGTTTAAAATGTTTAAATACATATTAATAATATTAAGCCTGTATGTTTTGTTCATGTGTTTAATTATGACTAAATGCATGAAAATATAGATTGGATATATATGTCTATCTTGTTTACATTTGAGTTGAATATGCATATATATTTGTGGTGTATGTATATGTTAGTTGCACATGTTCTTAAATATGCATTTGATACATATTTATGTAAGCTTATGTATATTGAAATGTGTAAAAATTTTGATATATAGGAACAAAACATTAGGCTTGGATTTCCAAATTAGATTTGGTGAACTAAATTAACAACTATTATTAATACTAAAATTAGAGTGGCACGTTAATTATGTTAACATAAAGGTTAATCATTTCAATGAACTGTTAATCCAGTTTGACCAGTTAATGTTGTTTATTCAATGCAAATTTTCTAACAAGCAAAACAAGATTGCTAGTGTGACTAGTTATCACAAATAATACACAAACACATAATTCTTGTATGACAAGGATTATTGTCCTTAAAACAATAAAATCCAAACACAAATACCATAAAAACTTGTAAGATAAGATTTTCGAAATACAAGCATATATAAAAGAAATTATTTTTCAAAATGAGAAATATGATTTCTGGATTAAAACATATAATTGTTACATGTGAATTAACGATTAATAAATTGTTAATTAAATCATACTGTTGTAAGTCAAAATATTTATTCATATGATGAATAAATAAATTTTTTTGAAAAATGGTTTCAATAAAATATTTTTTAAAAGAATTTTAAATTTTTTATTAAAATTAGTTTATAATAAAATTATTTTATAAATAATAATATTTATTCATATGATGAATGAATATTATTAATGAATAATAAAATTATTTTATATATATTTCTATAACAATAATAATATTTATTCATATCATGAATGAATATGATTAATATATTGTAAAATTGTTTTATAGAGAAATATTTCTTTTAATAGTAAAATAATAATATTTATTCATATAATGAATGAATATTATTAATGTTTTGAATAAATTTTAATAAATGGTTTAGTTAAAATTTTATAAAGACTCCCTATGATAATTATTAAATCCTAACCTTCCATTATGGGATGACGTGGAGGTCTTTGACATAAATTAGTATTCCAAGATTTCTATTATGTGAAGGATATTAATTTGTGTTATAGAAATCCGTCATCTAGTTCTTGAGTGCGTATTCTCATCTAGACCAAGATTTCTATTATGTGAGGGAGAGAGAGAGGTGAAAATAACACTATGAGAAAGTGCAATGGTTCAGGTTTAACTGGCCTAGAGTGCCAAGAATTTTGTTATGTGAGGCATTCAAAGCTAGGGCTAAACAAAGAATTAAATCTTATATGAAGATGTAAAAGGAATGAGTTTCCTACTTATTGGAGTTAATTAACCAAGATTTTTATTATGTGAGGTTGGTTAATTTTGATAAGATGTTAATTCCCTACTACTACTAATAATAAAATTCCAACTATACTTTTGAGTCATGTCTGGGGAGTATAAGATTCAAATTAAATAGTAAGAGCTAATAAAATTAGCATGTATTAATAACTTTTAAAATTGTTTAATTGTTATAATTCAAAGTTATTTGAATTTGTATAAATCAAAATTGTTGATTAATACATTATACAAGATCATTAATAAGTTTTTTCTATTTCTTTTCAACGTCTCATAAATGGTGATAGGTTGATACAATAATAAAACTGTTAATGGTTTTCTCCATTAAAAGTTTTGGACCTTAAAAAGGTTGATAGGGATTAAGTTCAATTTTAAAAAAAAATTGTTTCTTAATGGGAAAAGTGGAACATATTCAGAGGAATTATCCTCAGTACCTTGGAGAAGGTAAACGTAGTTGTAATCGATTCTGAATTTAGTGTTACTTCAAATCAACATTCCTAGATATTAGATCAGTAGCTACATCTCATATTTGTGTCTCTCAACAGACTTTAGGAATTGTTCAGTATTGTTTAGAGGCGAGATCGTGCTCAGAATGGCAAATAGGACAATAGTTGCTGCTAAAGCCAAAGGATCTTGCCATCTTAGATTGTCTAGTGAACACAGTCTAAGATTGAACTCTGTGTTGTATTTTGCTCATGCCACCAGAAAGATCATTTTAATATCTGTACTATGTCAAGATAGTTATAGTGTACAGTTTACTAAAAATAAATGTTTAATACATTTTTAAAATGTATTAGTAGGCAACTAGTAAATACAAATGGATTATATGTTTTGAAATTGAGTGACAGTCATTCAATCAAATCTGTTACAAATAAAATAATTTGTGTTCAAACAAATCCTAAATATTTATGGCACCATAGATTGGGTTATATTAGAGACAAGAGATTGATTCAACTTAGGACAAGTTGACTTTTGAGTTCACTGAGTTCAGAACCTTTACTAACTTGTGAATCATGTCTTCAAGGGAAAATGCCAAATCTCCCTTTAAAGGTAAAAGAGAGCGAGCAAAGGAGCTATTGGAACTTATACATATTGATGTATGTGAACCATTTATCACCAGAGCTAGAGGAGGATTTGACTACTTCATTACCTTTATCTCTGATATGTTACGATATGAGTATATGTATTTGATGAAATACAAATTTAATTCTTTTGAAATGTTCAATGAATTTAAAAATGAAGTAGAGAAATAGACTGTAAAGAGTATTAAAAATCTGCGATCAGATCATCAAGGAGAATACTTGAGTATAAAGTTTCAAGACTTTTTGAAAGATAATGGAATTGTTTGCCAATTGATTCCTCCTTATACACCACAGTTGAATGGTGTAGCTGAAAGAAGGAATCGTACATTATTAGAATAGTATAATGTATGGTGAGTTTCACTAAGTTACTAGTTTATTTGTAGGGATATGTGATCTCAATTAGATTATGTACCCAAGTATAGGTAGTCTTGTTATAGTATAGTCCGGTGAGTCCAAGTGTCGT
>JAVXUL010035822.1:0-11225 GCA_035590515.1 Trichilia minutiflora
GCTCTGACTGTCTCTCTGATGACGTAGCCAGCTGCTCGGGATGACGCCGTGTCGGGGGGTCGGTCTGGGGGAACAGTGCCACTGCGTGGTGGGCCTGGACCAGGAACTGTAGATGGGCCTGGGCCTGTGGACTGGGTGACGCTAAAATCCCCCAACATTTATATATACTTATAATAATCAAATATATAATTTTATAAATTAAATATATCATATTTGGAATTAAAATAAAATATGAAATAAAAAGGTGAGGGCTATGTGAGTTGGCAATGCGAGGAAAAATGGAATTATTTGTATATTTTTAAATTAATATTATATTTTATTAATTTTTTATTTACACAATCATAATTTTATAAAAAATAAATTAATAATTTGAAATCGATGTGAGAATATATAAATTATTTTAAAGGTAATTGTGAATTTTTATATTAGTATTATATTTAGTTCATTTTAATTAATTTTTATTCACACAATCATGATTTTGTTAATTTTGATCCTTAAGAAAAATAAAAGGAAATTGGTTTGTGGTTTGTTTGAATATTTTCGTGAAATTTAATTGTATATATCTTAAATTTGAGGGATCTAAATATTTTTTAAATAAAAATTGTAATTTATATTATTTTTAAAAAAATATTTATCATAACTATAAAAATAACTTAATATAGTCCAATTCAAAATATTTGAAAATTCAAAATTTAACATATTTTTATACAAATTTAGTGCTTCTCTCTAATACCTTAAATTCTTTTTTAAAAAATCATTTTAATAATTAACTTGATTGAGGAATCCACATAGTTTATATATTATTTTACTTTTTATATGAGAATTTTAAATAATATTACATTATCTAAAATATAAAAATTATAATATAAAATTTGTATTTATTAAACTAATGTAACAAATAACATATAACTATTATTTAAAAAAAATATCTTATTGGTGGACGATAATATTTTGCTATTTGTCGTGTAAAATACAAAAATTAAAAAAATCATAATAAATAAAATTTAAAAATACAAGCTATTTGTGTAGAGTAAAATTTAAATTAAAATTTTAAAAAAAATTAATAAATGTAATATTAATATAAAAAAAGTAGCATATCAATTATTCCATGTGACAAAAGGCTACCTTTCTTTTTCTTTCTCCCTATTATACGATTTTCCATAGGAAAGTAGAGCATCCAATTTCCTTGCTTTAAGATTTCTCAATTTCAAGTTCAAAAAGCAAAATCCCCGCAAATTATGGTCAAACCTTTTGTTAAAAGTCAACAGATCCAACGGCAGAGATGAATCACCCAATTTTAGGACACTTGGCACGTCATCACCACATACCAAGGGCAATAAGTCTCAACAAGAAAACGTTTCAACTATATAAAATTACAAAACTAGACTATACTCTCTCTCCTCCGCCACAATCTCTTCTCTGAGGATCATCAGAAGAAAACACCCAATAGCATTGCTGCTTCAATTCGAATAAAAGAAGGGAAATAATCAAAAATAGTTACTGTTTAAAATTTTTAATCAAAAATAATTTAGAAGAACAGTAGTGTTAAAAACAGAACGTTGACTCAAAATTTTGAACAAAAATATCCTCATTCATTCTACCCGTCTTTTAACCCTAAAAAAATCACAGTTTATTCGAAAATGGACCACAATTACACTTTTGAGTAAACTGTGATCCACAATTTATTCGAAAGTGGACCACAGTTTATTCGGAAATGTGACTGTGATCCACTTCTGAGTAAATCGTGATTTTTTGAGATGAAAAAAAGATAAAATAAATAAGATATTTTCATCCAAAAATTTGAGTCAAAAATAGATAAAATAAAATATCTATTTTTGATTATTTTCCTAAAAAGAAAAAACAAAGAAAAAACACGAAAAAGGAAAAACAATCACACAACTCTGTTAATTTTTACAGAATTTTTTTTTTGATAGGTAAGTTCTTCATGGATCATTCTACAATCCCACGATAAAATCCTTTAGTTAGCTGAAAACGATTTCGTTTTATCTGTTTCGAATCTTAATTTTCTTTTAATGTCGTTTTTGCGAGGATTTGAGCTGGCGTTGGTGTGTTATAAATCAAACGATCGTTTTATTTCGGCTGGTTTAAGCATTTTTTTTTTGTTTTCCACATTAATTATTTGTTGTAACGATGTTTTGGTCTTTTCTCAATGTTATGATATTATTTTTGATTCGGTCAGCATTTGTCAATGCGTGTATGTGATTGAGGATTGCTTGTATTTAGCCGGGTTTTTTTTTTTTTTTTATTTATTTCAAACAGTCTATCATTATAGTGAGCTGAAAGATTAGCTATAATAATCGTTGCCCATCAATGTTTATGTGAATTCTGTTGTCATAATGTTTAATTTGATTAGTTGGTAATTTGAATTTTGTTTCCCTATTGAGTAACATTGAAATTCAACTTAATTGGTGGGAAACCTGAGAAAAGTAGGATAAATATGAATGCGAGGTGCTTATGATAGGTTTTCTGGTGTTATGATTGATTGGCCAGATTAAGTAGTATATTTAAGGTTTGCAATGTTTAATGATGGAAGTATTAGATTGGCAAGTGCAACTGCAGGCGCTAGGGTGTTCAAGTCTTCATAGCTGCCACTCACCAAAAATGTTTTAAAAGATAGGATTGTATTTGAAAACAACTCTTGCAGAGTCCAGCTTTGGTGGTATTGGCATTGGTTAATGTTTAATGACCTGATTAAGTTGAGTATATTTAGGTTTTCTGAGTAATGATATCGGTGAAACAGAATGGAATAGCATAGGTGATAAAACTTAATTGAGATAATGATAGGAAAGAAAATAGTATTATGCTTTTACATAAGGATACTTTGTGATATATGTTGACAATAATATTCTGAGCAATGGTTGTAACAATATTTAAATATTTTTTATTTAGATGGAGTATGAGCAATGTGACACTGCTTCCAACACAGATGAGCCTACAACAAGTGTGCATAAAAATAATTCGTTGACTCGAAATGATTCTACAATGAATGGATATATTTGTGAACCAAATGTAAATAGTAAAGACAATGAAGTTAAAAAACTGAGTGGGGTTTTTAGGATCTTGCATGATATTCCGTACATATATAGACAAGATGTTGTGAGAGGTAAAAAGAGTGGTGTGATTGGGATTGTGCGTGAAGTTGTGGGTGACTCAGATTTGGATAGCAGCATGACTGATGACGAAGATGATCGAGAAGTTGATGATGATGGGGAAGAAGATGGGGAAGATGATGAAGGCAGTGGTGAAGGCAATAACAATGCTGTTGAGAATGGTGATGGAAATGGAGATGCTGATAATTATAAATGTGCTTCTCTTCAAGCTGACCAAGTACGAGTACTTTGGATGGATGACACTGAGCCAGTTCAAAATATTAGTGATGTAACAGTTGTAGATCGGGTATTCTTACATGGGGATTATGTTGCAGCTGCTTTGGAGCCAACTGGCCAAGTGGGTGTCGTAGTAGATGCCAATATCTCTGTTGATTTGCTAGCTCCTGAAGGATCTATTATAAGAGATGAATCATCTAAACAGTTGAAACGTGTAAGGGCATTCACTGTAGGTGATTACGTTGTACTTGGCCCTTGGCTGGGTAGAGTTAATGATGTCTTTGATAACGTGACTGTATTATTTGATGATGGTTCTGTGTGTAAAGTCATGAGGGCTGAGCCAATGCGTCTCAGACCAACCCCAAAAACTACCCTTGAAGATGATGGGCATTTTCCTTACTACCCTGGACAGCGTGTAAGGGCAAGCTCTTCATCTGTTTTCAAGAATTCCAGATGGTTATCTGGCCTGTGGAAAGCTAATCGTCTGGAAGGTACTGTTACTAAAGTTACTACTGGATCTGTGTTTATTTATTGGATAGCATCTGCCGGCTATGGGACCGATTCTTCTACTCCCCCAGCCGAGGAACAGAGCCCAAAGAACTTAAAATTGTTGTCTTGTTTTGCACATACAAATTGGCAAGTAGGAGACTGGTGCCTTTTTCCATCTCTGGCAAAATCATCCTCCATTCCATTAGACAAGGGATTGTCAAAATTGCAACTTTATGTTTCCAGCAAAAGTGAATTAGATAATGGTCAACCCGGAAATGGCTATGATTTGGAAGAGGTTGCAATAGAGGATCTCAGTGAGAACAGTGAATCCATGGACCTCGATCCAGCGACTTCATCTGATGGAAGTCATGCTACTATTCTCAATAAAGCTTCTTCTGAATCTAGCTCTTGTAATCGTTTGTCATCTGTTTCAAAGGAGTCTGGCCATGAACCTTGGCCTGTTCATCGGAAAAAGATTTGTAAGGTTGTAATTAAGAGAGACAAGAAATCTCGAAAGGAAGAGGAAAATTTTGAAAAAGCTCTATTGATTGTCAACTCGAGAACAAGGGTTGACGTGGTATGGCAGGATGGAGCAACAGAACAGGGACTAGATGCTACAACTTTGATTCCAATTGATAGTCCTGGTGATCACGAATTTGTTCCAGAACAGTATGTCGTGGAGAAGGGAGCTGATGATGGTGATGATACTTGTGAAGCCAGGCGTGTTGGGGTTGTGAAAACTGTTAATGCAAAAGAGCGGACAGCTTGTGTAAGGTGGTTAAAGCCAGTTGTTAGGGCAGAAGATCCTCGGGAGTTTGACAAGGAGGAAATTGTAAGTGTGTATGAGCTGGAGGGGCATGCAGATTATGATTATTGTTACGGGGATGTAGTTGTTCGTTTGTCCCCTGTTTCAGTCCCTCCGCAAAGACCCCATGTTGGGGGTTCTGTTGAGGAATCAAAGCAGAAGACTGGATCAAGTGAGGTTAAACAGGATGCCAAAAAATGCTCAGGATGGAGAAAAGCAGAGGGTGCATCAAGTGATGAAGCTTCCATAGACTTCACTGATCTATCTTGGGTTGGTAATATAACTGGCCTCAAGAATGGTGATATTGAAGTTACATGGGCTGATGGAATGGTCTCAACAGTATGTTTTCTCTCATTCTGTGAAGTGTGTATTTATTTGTTTTCGTGGAATTTACATTTTACTGTCAGAGTAAAGGATGGTCAACAAAGGCGTTCTAATGCATTGTTGATTCTTAGCCAATGAGAAAATGGATCTGAATCTATAGGATCAAACTTATGGAACTTAAGGACAGAGCAGGAAAAAAAATAAAGCAATAAGTAAATAAAAATGAAGTAGAAGAACCAAGCTTACAAATGAATAAATTCAAACTTGAATGCCCACCATGCTATGAGAAGTACTACCTAAGCTTTTTTTTTCCATTAATTTTGAATCTGTTACTGTCTGGACTCTTGCATGTTAATAAACTAGTACTTCACTCTTATTTACCTTTTGAATGAAACAGATTAATTCCCAGAAAAAAATGTTGGCTGCTAAATCTTATTAGATGATACTATGGTTTTGGTTTAACAAATCTGTCAACTGCTTTCAGTGGTGAATTAGTCTGAAGGGAAGTTAATTATGTGATATACACATTGGGGAGGTGAGATGTAAGTGTGGAAACCTTGTCGGAGGTTTCTGCTGCATAATAAAGTTAAATGGTTTTTGGTGCTGCTGCAACTGTCTTTAGTCTTATGATGGGTTACTGTCTTCTTTTGCTTCACTTTCGAAAGATTCAGCGAAGTTGTTGATTTGATGAAATGATTCTTTGTCTTGTCTTTAGGTTGGACCTCAAGCAATTTATGTTGTAGGTCGAGATGACGACGAGGAGTCTATTGCTTCTGGGAGTGATGTAAGTGATGCTGCTAGTTGGGAAACTGTTAATGATGATGAGATGGATGCTGTTGAGAATGCTCAAGAGGTTTGCTTGAAACAGTCATGTGAATGTTCTTAAATTAAAAACCTTTGCTCTTCTTAAAAACTAAAAATTATTGCATGTCAATTAGAGGGAGGTCATCAGTATGTGTGTTCTCGTCCTGGGATGGGTTTGAATATCTACTTGCCAGAACATGTAAATCAGAAGCAAAGAGTGTTAGGCAAAATTACTTATGTTCTCAATTGTGTCTCACAAAGCACAGTTTGCTCTCAGAAGACCTAAATGATGACCACCTTTATGGAAACAATTTCCTTTCACTTATATTGGATGTTCAACTATTAAATGGTCCGCTCCAATGATGACGGCAAACACAGAATTTATAATTTTTTTTGTAAACGCCTTCTAAATTTAATACCTTAGATACTTTTGTTTGTGTTAGTTGAGTAATTGGTGTCAGTTAATGATGTTTAGGAAACTGAATTGCAGAATGCCACGGCCATGAGTTCTGAGGCAGAAGAGGGCGTGGAGAATAATTCTGGAAGAAATGCTGCTTTATCTCTTCCTTTAGCTGCACTTGGGTTTGTTACCAGAGTGGCCACTGGAATATTCTCACGGGGACGGAAACATGTAGATCCAGGTTGTTTGGATTCCAAACTTGATAATAAACTTCCGTCGCAGGGAATGATAATGAGTTCTGTGGGAACTGATTCTGGTATTGAGTCCAGCTCTCAAAGATCTGATGTTGTTGAAAATTGTGGTGTGGAGAGCATTCATGTAAAAGAACTAAATGATGGGACCACAGTAGTTTCAGATATAGCACGACAGTCATTCAACTTGAGAATGGAAGAACCAGAGGAACCAGCTTGTCACGGGGATGACCTGTTGAGTTTCAAGCACTTTGAAATAGTTAAAGATCTTCTGGATCATCATTTTCTTGGTACAAGTAAACAGGTATATTTTGTTTTATCTCAATTTTACTGTAAGGAGCTTTATCTCTTTTTTCTCTCTTTTTTTGTTTTGTTTTTCCTTCTTAATGTTATACTTTTAAGCATCTGATTAGTAATTAGGCAGAAATTGTGTCATAATCATAGTATGATGTATGAATGTTACTGGCTAATGTCTAGTTTATCATGGTGTCATCACTAAGATGGCAACAGCGTAGGTGGTAAGGTATTTGGAAATGATATTATTGTTTAAGAATTCTAATTCATATATGTTCATTTTTACTGAAATTTGAAGAAGTTTTATGTTCTGCTTATTTGAGCTGGCGTGGACATTATCACTTCATTACAGTTGGGTCTACCCGTTTGCCCATTTGGTATTTGCCTCTCCCTATTTATTTCTTTATCATTCTACAATGCAGAACAACACTGGGAGGAAGTGGTTGAAGAAGGTGCGTCAAGATTGGAACATTCTTCAGAACAATCTGCCTGGTAAAGATTATGTTAGTATATTTTGTATAACATCTTCTGGTTGCTTGACAACATTATCGATTATATCATTCTTTGGTCTAAGATAGTTCAAAAAATTTACCAGATGGGATCTACGTACGGGTTTATGAAGCTCGTATGGATCTATTAAGGGCTTTAATAGTTGGGGCATATGGGACACCTTATCAAGATGGTCTCTTCTTTTTTGATTTTCACCTACCTCCTGGGGATCCTGATGTTCCACCAGTAAGAAATGCTTACTTGAATGTTTACAAATTATCTATGGTTTATACACTACATTCAGATCATGTTCACCAAATTCAGTGTTTTTTGTTCTCTGAATTTGATGAATAAGAAAAATTTAGAAGTGTTCCTCTTTTTTCCTGACCGAGTTTGTGATACTTCAGTCAGCATACTATCATTCTGGTGGTTGGAGACTAAATCCTAATTTATATGAGGAAGGCAATGTGTGCCTTAGCCTTCTGAATACATGGACTGGCAGAGGAAACGAAGTGTGGGATCCAACTTCATCTAGCATTCTTCAAGTCCTGGTTTCGCTCCAGGGGTTGGTTCTAAATTCTAAGCCGTATTTTAACGAAGCTGGGTATGATAAGCAGGTTGGAACAGCTGAAGGAGAGAAAAACTCGTTGGCTTACAATGAGAATACTTTCTTGCTTAACTGCAAAACAATGATGTATCTTATGCGGAGGCCTCCTAAGGTGATTGTTACTTTCCATCTTGTCTGCCAGTATTTCTATTTGTTTTGGTGATAATCATAATTTTACCTCCACTTTGTGTAATCTCCGGGCTTTAGACAGTCATGAGGAATATAAATGTTTGGGCATAATTTAGAGTTTTAGTTGTTACAAGTTTTAGACCTCTGTGCAGAAATAATGCCACCCAAATTAACTGAGTTGTCTGTCTCATAGCATCAGATTGTCAAATCTTAAAAATGACATGGATTATGGGCAAGTTTCAGTAGACTTGGCATTTAGTTCACCTTTATGTGTGTGAAAAGGATAAACTAATACCTCCAACATCGCCATTTGCCCCCTGCCTAAATGTGATGCAACCAAGTTCACAAACATGTGTTTGGTGTGTAAGTTCTGCAGGGTGTATGGAATTTATATCAAATACATGGAAACAAGATTGATCCACTATCTCATTTAAGTTAAAGGGTCAAGTTATGAACTTCTTGAACCTTAAAACTATTAGTTCCAAAAAATCATGTGCATATTCAAGTAAGATGTTAAAAGTTGAGTGAATAAACAGCATCTTTTGTGTTAGGAAGTTAATGAAGGTGGTATATCTTTTTATTTTGTTTGTTTACAAATAGGGCGTTGTATATCTATGGTAATTAGATATCTTGCCCAATGGAGAAACGTGCTTTCTTTTGCATTATCCAAGAATTGCTTAACAATTGGTTTACTAATTGAATGATAAATGCAGGACTTTGAAGAGCTTGTCAAAGACCATTTCAAGAAGCGTGGTTACTACATTCTCAAGGCCTGTGATGCATATATGAAGGGCCACTTAATTGGTGCTCTAACGAAAGATGCATCTGCAAGTTATAAGGATAACACTAATTCAACATCAGTCGGCTTTAAGCTGATGCTAGGTAAAATCGTGCCAAAGCTTTTGTCAGCGCTTACTGAAGTTGGAGCTGATTGTGATGAATTTAAACATCTGCAAAGGTCATAATACAGGCTTTGAAGGGCCAACTGCCTGGCATGGACTTGGAGCTGGTGAGGTCATTTTTGTTGTTGCCAGTATTTCCAAATTTCGCAAACTATTTTATGTAAAGGCTTTTCCTGTTTTACGGATGTTGTGTTCATATGAATAGTGATTAGAAATATTCTTTGGTCTTGTTTGGAAGCTTTACGAATTCTGGTAGTTTAGTATTTTGGAGCAAATTGCTCTGTTTCATATTGGTTTTCGCATTAAAGTTTCTGTTAGAAAACACAGCAATATTCTTTTTAATCATTTCCTTTCTTCCTTTTTTTGGGTTCAGCTGCCGACTTTTTATGTTCATATATTTCCTCTCATTGTATTTTCTCTAGGATCAAGCAAGTAGTCAAAAGTTTTTGATTTGACTGTTTCAATCTGCTACTTTGCCATTGATGATGAATCAATTATAATCGGAGAAAAGATTATTCTCCAAATTGTTCTTTCACATTTCATTATAATATGATAATTTACCTTGCACTAAGTTGTTAGTGTTATTGACATTTGTGTGCAATACATTCTTGTAAAAGTAATGTTATTAGGCAACCGGATTTTTTCATGAATTGATTCTCAATTTAATCATTCTTTTAGGATCCCTTTTACATAACTTTGATTAAATCTTAGGGTATAATTGGAATTGAGGTGCTGAGGATAGACTTTGGGCATATTTGGTATAGGTGATTTCGATTTTGTTTTTAAAATAAAGTTATAAAATATGTTTAATGATATTAATTTTTAATAAAAAATGACATTTTAATATCAAATATATTCTCATATAATAATATTAAATGTTAGTAAAATAAAGATAGACCTTGTTAAAAAATTAATAAAAAAATATTGGGTTCCTGAAAATTGGGCTGGCCCAATGGATTCGAAGCTCGATTCGAGTATCAGTTTTAAATTAAAATTTTAATAATAAAGGCCCTGTTATATTTTTTTTTTATTAGTTAGAAGTTGATTTTTTTCTTTTCTTTAATTTTTTCAAAATTTAGTATGAACAGACTTGGGTTCTATTTTCTTTTAAATCAATTTGAAATTAAAAATTTTAGTCTCCATTTTGGGGATGTGGCCAGTTTTCAAAAGTTGTTCGATTAATCGTACCCATTCCTATTAAAAATTAATGTTTACAAAAAAATTAACTTTTATTTTTACTACATGTAAATCCTTAATGTTTGATTTATTAAAATGATTAACTTTAATAATATTAAAAATATTCATTAAAATCCTAATTTATTAATAAAATAACTCTTTTTACTTATACTAATGAATTATCGATATAAGGTTATAGAAGTAATTATATTAATAGATTAAACTTTCATTAGTTTTTTTTTTAAATATTGGAATAATCCGTGTATTAAACTCTTTTTCTTTTTTAAAATTAAGTTTGATTTGAACATTCACTAAATATATTTAAAACTACTAAACTAATAAGTGTATTATACTCTTTTTCCTTTTTTAAATTAAGTGAGAAAGTAGCACAATAATAATTCCTAACAAAGAAATTTAATTGTTTAGTTGTCTATGCATTTTCTTAGCAAATATTGTTTGTTATATAATTATTGCTAATGCAAGAAGTTGTCATCATCTTTAATCTTAGAGGTAAAAACCAATGTTTCGGCAAAAACCCTTTGATACTTAAGTTAATAAAAGTTTTGCTTGTGTGTGAGAATTGAGAGAAAATTCCATAGAGAAAAAGAGAGAGAGAGAGTGAGTGTATCAGTGTGTATCGTGTGTCCAGGAAAAATGGAACATTCATTACCCGTGAATGTAAAACGAATCTCTCATTTTTCTGAAATCTATCAACTTTTAATTATTGACTTACCTAACCATATATACGTGTCACTTTCTTATTGACTTTTTTTCAAAAGTTTGTTGTGGGAATTACGAGACGTGGATGTCAAAAGATCCATATTTGTCCACGTGTATCGAAAAATATTCTGGAGGATTGATGGGGTCGAATAACTAATTCCCGAAGGATGGATCACTGAGGATGTGTTCCGAGACGTCATAGGTCTTGGATAAAAACTTATACAATAATTAATTGCTTAGTACTCCAAAAAGAGGTATCCAATAACAGTACCATCAATTAACCGCAAACACATTTACTATGAGTAATCTGAGACGTTTCCTTGAATACGTGGCCTCAAACCATAACAAATAAGAGACTTTGCTTTAACACTTGGGAGGAAGGTCTCGGAACATGTTCGTATTATGGGTCTTTAAAGGGATCAGTACCTCGAGATACTGAGCTTGGGCTTGTGAGCTGGGCTCTTCGTAAATTACCCAAACATTAAGCC
>JAVXUL010035833.1:0-11225 GCA_035590515.1 Trichilia minutiflora
GGATTAGCTTCGATGCCCCTTTCACTGACCATGTACCCGAGAAATTTTCCCGCTCCGACCCCGAAAGAACACTTCTCAGGATTCAACTTCATATTGTATTTCCTCAAATATGAAAAGGTCTCCTCCAAGTGATTGGCGTGGTCGGAAGCTTGTATAGACTTTGTGATCATGTCGTCCGCATACACTTCCATGGTGGATCCTATTAGGGGCTCGAATACTTTGTTGACCAGCCTCTGAAACGTGGCTCCAGCGTTCTTTAATCCAAAGGGCATGACCGTGTAGCAATATAGCCCTTGGTCAGTAACAAACGCGATTTTATCCTGGTCGGGTTCGTGCATCCTGATCTGGTTGTATCCCGAGAAGGCATCCATGAAACTGAGGAGCCCGTGTCCAGATGTGGAATCTACCAGCTGATCGACTTTCGGAAGAGGGAAACTGTCCTTCGGGCAGGCCTTGTTCAGGTCGGTGAAGTCCACACACATTCTCCACTTTCCATTAGTTTTTTTCACCAACACAACATTCACAATCCACTCGGGATATTGAACTTCCCGAATGAATCCTGCCTTCAGGAGTTTGTCCACCTCGGCTTTGATAGCCCCCTTCCTTTCCGAGTTGAATGTCCTCCTTTTCTGAGCTACTGGCTTAAACTTTGGGTCTACCATTAGTCTATGGGTTATGATTCGGGTGCTGATCCCGGGCATGTCATCATGGGACCAGGCAAACACATCTGCATTCCTCCTGAGTACCCGAACAAGGGATGCCCTATGCTCAGGAGTTAATCGAGACCCGATCCTCACCACTCTCTCGGGCCATTCTTTCTCTAACACCACTGATTCCATTTCCTCTACCGGCTCGGGCGAATTCGACTTCCCGAGTGGCGGGTCTTCTCCGCTTGGCTCCCCCGGGACTTCTTCTGGCACGCCATCATCTCCATCTTCCTTGGCCTCACTCGTCAAAGGACGCTTATGAATACAAAACGAGCTTCGTGAGGCCGTGGCGAAACAGGACCGGGCTTCTCTCTGATTCCCCCTTACGATCCCGATCCCATCTACGGCCCTGAATTTCAACTTTAAGTAGTGTACACTCTCCACTGCTTTCGTGGACCGTAGAAACGGTCTTCCCAGGATCATGGAGTAAAGCATCCTCAGGTCCACTACTTGGAGCTCCACCATGGTGACCTTCTGATAAGGTTTGTCACCCATTATGATCGGTAGCTGCACGGTCCCCAGGGGGTATACACATGACTCACCAAACCCGTGTAGCGCGGTCTTCGCCGGCCTCAGCCTTAAGTCATCTATGCCCAAGGAGTCTAATGTCTCCTTGAATATGATGTCCGTGGAACTTCCTGTGTCGATCAAAATCCTGCCAACTGGGGAAGCCCCTACCGTCATCGTAACAACGAGGGCATCGTCATGTGGATAATGAACTCCATTTTCGTCCTCATCAGTGAATAGGATGGGCACAGAGGCTACTTTCGGCTTCTTCTCTGCTCGCACACTCAGGACATGGAGCTCCATGTCTTCATTCGGAATAGAATACCGAGCATAATTCTTCCGAGAGTTATTGGAGCCGCCCGCTAGCGTAGGGCCCCCAATAATTACCATCGCACCGCCATCCGCTGAGGCCCGTCCCGGTTCCGGGGGTCCCAGGCCTTCACGAACCATAAACTCGGACAGGTAGTTATTCCGAATCAGGATCTCGATCTGGTCCTGCAAGTCGTTACACTGCTCCGTTGAATGTCTCACACACTGGTGGAATTCGCAAAACTTATTCTTTGCCTCCCCCAGGGGCTTGCGCTTAATTGGGCGGGGGTCCAACAGTAGGGTTCCCCGCTTCCTTACCTCCTCTAGGATGCGGGAAAGGGAGGCGTTCAAAGGAGTAAACCTTCTTTTCTCTCCTCCTAGCCCTTCCGGCCCCCGTTGGTCCACCTGAGCCACCCGCTTCGGGTCATCCCTTCGGGGTGACCCCTGTCTTCGGGGGTACCGCTCCTCCCTTCCCTGATCTCCTCAGTAATAGTCGAGGGCTCGATCTCTCCCCCGATTAACCTCGGGGAACCTTCTTCCGTCCCACCTCCACTTCTTGTAGTCGGGTTTTTTGAACCGATGGTCATCTTTCGGGGGAGCTCCTGCGGGTTTCTGCTCTTTCAACTTAAGTGTCACTTGATTTTCAACTTCTATTTCATCAATTATTTTCTTGCGGGCCACTTCATAAGTACTCACAGAGGATTTGCAAATAGCATACCAAGCCCGATCTATCCGGAGTCCCTGTCTCAACCCCTCCAGGGCCAACGGGTGGTGATAGGCTCCCAATTCGAGCACTTCCTCGTGATACCTCTTAGCAAAGCTCCTGAGGCTTTCGCTATTCCCTTGCTTGAGTAGCAACAAGGAACTAGGGGTCTTGGTGCTAAGAACTGCGCCCCTGAGCTCCGTCGTGAATACCTCGTACAGTTGGTTGAAACTTTGGATGCCTCCGGGAGCCAGCCCCATGAACCACTTCCTGGCCTGTCCCTCCAAAGACAAAGGGAACAGGCGACACATTTGTTCCTTATTCAGGCCGTGGACAAGCATTATCTCATGGAAAAAATCCATGTGAAGCGACGGGTCCGTTTTCCCTGAGAATGGGGCAATATGGGGCATCTTGAACTTTCTGGGAAGAGTCAGGCCCAACAATCGGAATGCAAAAGGTGATTTTGCATATGGTCCGGCCATTTGCACGGGGCCAGCCAAATCTCCTCGAAGGTCCGCTTTCCCCCTACTCATCTCCTCCAACACCTTCCGCACTAGAGACTCCACGTCCCCGTCAGGGCCACCGTTTCTTCGCCTTTCTCCATGGTATGGGTCTCTCCGCTCGGGTAACTCTCGCTCTCCTCCCTTTCGGCGCTCCAACGTTACCCTCAGGTCCTCCGAAAGCGGGCTAGAATCATCAGGTATCTCATGAACTACATTAGGGCTCCGGGATATCCGTGTCGACCCAGGACAATACCTTTCCCGGGTTGTGGGAGGCATGCATGTGTCTTTGGCCCCTGCTCCTTTCGAATGGGGCTCCTCGGTAGCCTTATTCTTTCCCTTTTCCGCCGTCGTGTACTTTCTGGCTCTGACTTGTCTCCCATTTCTTTCTCCCTCCCCCATTGCGGTATCTGGTGGGGGGAAACTGCTCTCCACCGTCTCTTCCGGAGCTCTTGCATCTCGTGTGTTGTCCTGCATCAACTTTCTTATCTCCACCATCTCATTGGCCAGCATTCGTAACTGCCGATCCTTCTCCATGTGTTGTCGTTCGCTGTTTTGCAGCATCTGCAATAATTGGGTCATTTCTTCTGGCTCCCTTGTACGGTTGACCCCTTGTGTCTGGGTCTCGCCTCCGTTCGGGCCGGGGTTTCCTTGCTCCGCAAGTTCAAGTAAGGCCTCATTAACCCCCTCCGGGATTGTGGTGGCCTCCATAGAATCTCCCTCAGTATTACGTCGCTCAGAAATGTGTCTCCTAGTGACGTAGTTTCTCACATTCGCCATTTTGTCGGCGGTGAAGCAATGGCTTTTCATTCGATTCCCACAGACGGCGCCAACTGTTGATGCAAAATAAAGTCACGGCGACTTTCTCTCACATCAGCAAATTTCTTCTTCTTCTTCTCCTTGAACCTGAAGCTGCAAAACACGTAGAACACCTTTGGGGTAAAGCCGGTTTCCCGGCGAAAACCCTCCGATGCTTAAGTCAGCGAGGGTTTTACTTGGTGTGTGAGGGAGGTGTACAAGTAAGAACTGAAAGCCAAAAGCATAAAGCACAAATCTTTCAGCAGAAGAACAGGGAGAAAACCAGCGTTCCCTCTGCCTGTTATCTCTCTCTCTCTCTTTTTTTCTTTTCCTTTTCTTTCTCTCTCCTGTCCGTGTGTGTTTTTTGTCCAAAATAAACCTTTTTTACCCCATTTTTCGAGGAGTCTCTGTCACATTTTCGCCCACTCCCTCTGTGAAGTCCTTTGGGGTGAGGGAAAAGTCAGAAGGTCCCACTGTCCTCGAATTCCGGAAAGCTTGTGCTAGAAGCTTGGGAGTTTGAACTGTTAGCCACGCGTCGCCATGTGACTGCCACGCTCGAAGCAGTTTGCTGTGAAGGTCAACAAACATAAAAACTTGCGATTACTGTTACCTGTCAGGTGACCCCGAGTAGCCGAGTGTCCATGCTCCCGACTCCTGAGAGTCCGTACTCCCGACTCCCCCGGGAATGAAATCCCCGAGTCCCGAGAGGTCTTCGTCCCATAGATGGTGATTCCGGAGATGCTGAAATGTAGCACGAGGGGTCCACGTGCGCCCCGAGTGCCCTTGAGTCCTGGCGGCCTTGCAGGTACACTGCCCCAACTCCCCGAGATGCCGAGTGTGAGTCCTTCCAGGCGAGGCTCCCAGTTTTCCCGAGAACGAAATCCCCAGGTTCTCGGGAGGTCTTCATACAACAAACGGTGGTCTCGGAACCGCCAGAAGATGGCATGATGATAGCGTACCAGTCCCGAGTATTCGCACACAAGTTGGTTCAGAGTGTCTTAAGGTAAATTTACCCGAATGACGATCTCGGGTTCCTTGGTCAAGATGCTCTTTTCTCTGCCCAGGGGGGTTCAACCGGGTGGCTATACTCTCGCGTAGGGGTATTGGACAAGGGCCTATGGATGGGCTTGAGCCTATGGGCTGAGTGACACTAAAATCCCCCAACATTAAGCCCCCCAGTTTTTAATTAAACAAGGCTTTAATTGAAAACTGTTCGGTTCCCGTCCAGCTGTCATTCACATCCCGACTGGCTTTTCGTGGACGCAACCGTCAGACGCGTGTCATCCCCCCATTGTCGAATCAGTTCTGAGAAGCCGCAATATCCGATCCGTCATCATTAGCTGCTAAGGTGGGCCCCAACTCATTAAATTCCGGGTAGAAACCGATTTGCGACCCTCTGTATTCGGGTGACATGGCATGTTCCCGCTCGTTAGATCGAAATCTACGGTCGGGGTTTTCTCGACTCGCTATAAATACCTCTCCTCTTCCTAGTACGTCCTTTTCTTCTTCTCTATCCATATCTGCAGGCCAGAACACTCAAGCTTACAGCAACAAAGGCAACCTCGCCGACTCTCCAGACTTCCAACCGTTCCCTGCGTGCATATTTGGTAAAGCATTCTTTCTTTTCTTCTTGAATGTGTGATTATATTTTCTGTCCAGTGAATGGTCTGTAGAGATGCATGTCTCGACAAAGTAGAAAATAACCAGGATTGGAGGCCTAATAGGGGCCGAGTATGGAAACGACCGTAGGTTGTCTGTGATCCCTAAACAGCCCCCCCTGACTCCCCTTTTATGTTTCTGTGAGCAGAGATGGCTTTTGCCTCTAGCTCGTCCACCCACTCCGTGGCTGTTAAAGGGGGAGACGACGTAGAAGTGGGTACCGAGATGGTGGAAAGTCCTGCGCCACTTTTCGTGCGGTCTCCATTTGAGCAAGACCGGTTTTACTCGTCGGTTAAGGAGACCGACTTAGAGGCCTATAGGGCCCTGTTTGACATCCCCGAGGATATACATCTGCGGATTCCCGAGGCTGATGAGATGTCTAGTACTCCTCCAGAGGGTGAGGTGGCCTTCAATGAGGAGTTGTTTCTCTTAGGGGTCAGGCTGCCTCTGCAGCCATATTTTTGTGATCTCCTGTCCCGGATGAATATAGCTCCCTATCAGCTTAATCTGAACGGGTGGAGAACTTTGGTGGGGTTGTTTGTACTGTAGAGTCGAATATCCGACCTTTCGCCCCTCATGGAGGAAATAGAGTAGATGTACACGCTCAAGAAGAATCCCGAGCAGAATCCCGGGTGGGTATTCCTGCAAGCGAGGCCCCGGAAGCCCAATCCTATAAGGGAAAACCCCACGAGCAATAAAGGCTGGAAGGGCAAATGGTTCTTCGTGGGGGAAACTGGAACCCCAAGCCACAACTGCCCGTCCCGGGTGGCTTCAGGGAGCCCATACCTTGGTCAGGCGAAGGGGACCTGAACTCCCGCGGTCTTGAAAATGTTAGGAGGGCCAGAAAAATGTCCCCAGACCAGAAGTCGCTGCTCTCGGACATATCTTTGCTCGAGTCGGGCCTAGTAACAACATGCCCGACCAGAGATGTAGTGCAGCGGACCAAAAAGGAATATGCGCAGAGTACATTCTTATAGCTGGGTGTCCTTACTTGGGATGTGTGTACACGTTCTACATTACATATATCTGACCTTCCAATTATTCTCATTGCAGGGTCCGCATGTGTCTTCAGGAAAACCACCGCTCTTGGCTGCCCTTGGCAAGCTGACCAGAAAGAAGGCACCCGAGGACCCAATCGTTGTCACTTCGCAACGGTCCACGCCCTCCGAGAAACAGTCAAGTCGAGGAGGGTTGAAACATAGGAGGAAGCAGATGTCCTCGGACTCTGATTCTGAGGCCTTGTCCATAACGGTCGTGGACAAGGGTAAAGGGCCCCTGGTGGAAAAGCCATTCTCGGGCAAGGGGCACAAGAGGTCCCTGGAGGGCCCCCAGAAAGGGCCTGCCACCAAGCACCTAAGGATTGGAGGGTCAGGTGCCTCGAAGGCTAGTCCCGATGATCTGTACGGGGTCGTCAAGATTGCCGAGTTGATGATGGGGGACATCCCTGATCGGAAGCGGAAGCATTTCACCCACCTCCTCGACCTCATAAATGAAACCGATCGAGCCATATCCCCGAGCATGGCGGACAAGCTGCACCAGGAAGGGAGTGTGGATACCCTGAACTCTCTGTTGAGATGGGGTTTGATGGTAAGTGCAACACTGTGCCTCTATCCCTTGTTCTCGGGCGTCAATTGTTAACTCTCTTCTTTTGATTGCAGTCCTGTTTTCAGCTGAAGCAGGAAATAAATACCCGGAGGGATGAGGTGGGCAAGATGAAGAAGCTCCAAAGGGAGAACGAAGTTGCTCTGCGGGAGCAGGAAAAGGCGGAGGCAGCCTTGGCGGTTGAAAGGTCTCGGTCGGAGGCCGAGAAGGCTGAGCTGCAAAGGAAGTATGAAGGACTTGAGCTTGACCTTGCTGCACTCCAGTCTGTCCACTCGGGATGTGGCTTCGAGGTTGCCCAGCTGAAGTCTCGGATCGAGTTGCAGCATTCCGAATCGGAGATGCTGAAGAGAAAGTTGGAAGGGGAACCTGAGAGACTTCAGGCCCTGGCGGATAGACTCGAAGCCGAGGGACAGGCATCGATGAACCAGGCAATTGACCTGACTTGCCGGGTCTTTCACGAGAGGTACCCCGACCTTGACCTTGCATGGCTCTTCGAAGAATTGGGGAGAGAAGTGCCAGATTTCGGAACTCAGGATGCCGGGGTGGGACAAGGGACCCCAGCCCCTCAAGCTCAAGAGACCCTCGCCTCGGGAAGTCTGGACGTGATCGCCTCGAGGGCTAAGCTCTCTGAACTTCCTGCTGATGCTCCCCTTGAGTCGAACCAACCTCCAGGGGACCCGACTTCAGACCCGACGACTCAGGATGCCGCCAATGTAGATGAAACCCAATAGGGTGAACATTGTAAATGAACTGCAAATAAGATCCATATTTTCTTTTAATTTGTCGTGCTTCTTTAGACAGGCTTATGTAGTACTTCCCTTATGTTCCGAAAGACAGAACTTGTCTGCTCGAGAAGACACCCAACCGTTGTGCTTATGCCAATTCTGAACAGATAATCCGCCCGCTCGGGAGAACACCCGACCACGGGACCTATACGAATTCTAGAAAAATAATCCGCCCGCTCGGGAGAACACCCGACCACGGGACTTATACGAATTCTAGAAAAATAATCCGCCTGAGACGCTTTGCACTTGTGCGATGTGAGCGCGTTTATGAACACGTTCCTAATATATGACCTAAGGAATTGACTGCCAGACGAATCATTTCATGGAAATATACGCACGCAAGGCCACTTAATTCAGTGATAATCGCAAGCGGCACAGGTGTATCCTTTTCATTTGATACTAGAATTAACAGAAGAGAATTGCCCACAGAACAAAAATATACACAAGCCAGTTAACTATCTACTGTGATCAGTAAATAAAATTGTACAGTAGGAATTAGACAGCAAATATAGGCCGTGGGCGGCTAATCTCTTTCGGGTACTTCAGTACCTGCAAAGGAAAAATACAATTGCTGACCCTGGACAAAAATAGTCTATGGATCCTTGGGAACGGGCCTTTCGGCAAACCTGAATCCCGTCTTCACATCAAAAACGGGCCTTTCGACAAACCTGGATCCGGCCTTCTCGGGAACGGGCCTTTCGGCAAACCTGAATCCCGCCTTCACATCAAAAACGGGCCTTTCGACAAACCTGGATCCGACCTTCACATCAGAAACGGGCCTTTCGGCAAACCTGGATTCGGCCTTCTCGGGAACGGGCCTTTCGGCAAACCTGAATCCCGCCTTCACATCAAAAATGGGCCTTTCAGCAAACCTGAATCCGGCCTTCACATCGGAAACGGGCCTTTCGACAAACCTGGATCCAGCCTTTATATCAAAAATGGGCCTTTCGGCAAACCTGGATCCGGCCTTCAAATATCCTTGGCACAAGGGCACAAGGTTTTCTCTTTCAAGAAAATAGGCCAGCCTCAACTGTTGGGGTTAGGTCCTGGTGATGCACGAGAGAGGTACTCGACATGTACTTTCCGCAGAGCAGGCAGGCTCGACGCGTGTCACAGGATCGGGGGATCTGTCGCCAAGAGGGACGAGTCAAGGATAGTAAATTTTTAGCCTATCCGCATTCCACGGCTTTCTTAATGGGATGCCGCTCGGGGTTTCTAATTTGTACACCCCAGGTCTAAGTATTTGCACGACCTTGTATAGCCCTTCCCAATTGGCTCCAAATACCCCTTCACCCGGGACTTTAGTGTTTAGAGTTACTCTTCGGAGGACAAGGTCTCCTCTCTGGAAAGTTCAGTGTTTGACCTTCTGGTTGTAATACCGGGCTACCTTCTGCTGATGTGCCGATACCCGAATTGCGGCCTCATCTCTCTTTTCGTCCACCAGGTCCAACTCCAACCTTCGGCTAGCCTCATTTCCTTCTTCCGTGTAGCCATGCACTCGGAGAGTTGGAATGTCGATCTCCACTGGGATCATGGCTTCGCACCCGAAGGCTAATAGAAAGGGAGATTCTCCTGTTGCCGTTCGGGGAGTAATTCTGTATGCCCAAAGAACTTCAGGAAGTTTGTCAATCCATTCTCCTTTATGCTCCCCGAGCTTCTTCTTGAGTGTCTTCTTGATTATCTTGTTGGCGGCCTCGACCTGTCCATTGGCTTGTGGGTGCGCCGGGGTGGCAAACCTCAAGTCGATACAGGACTCCAAGCAGAATTCTTTGAACCGAGCATTGTCAAATTGTTTCCCGTGGTCGACCACTAATATATGTGGGACCCCGAAGCGATAGACTATATTCTGCTTTACAAACGTGTTAGCCCTCTTCTCGGTAATGCTGGAGAGCGGCTCTGCTTCCACCCACTTCGTAAAATAGTCAATGGGCACAATAGCGTATTTGGTGTTGGCTCGGACAGTCGGGAGTGGTCCGATTAGATCCAGCCCCCACTAAGAGAAAGGCCAAGAACTCGAGAGGCAAGTGAGCTCCTCCGGTGGCTGTCTCGGGATGTCACCGTGGACTTGGCACTGGTGGCAAGACTTGACTATCTTATGGGCATCCTGAGAAACCGTGGGCTAGTAATACCCTTGCCTGATGATTTTGTACATCAACGAGCGAGCCCCTCCATGGCTACCGCAGGTTCCGTTGTGAATTTCCTCGAGGACTTTATCTGCCTCATCTGGTTTCAAACATTTCAAGTATGGCAGAGTGAATCCACGTTTATACAAAGTGTTATCGAGGATAGCGTACCTGGCTGCTCGGTTCTTTATTTTTCGGGCTTCGTTACGGTCACTCGGGAGCTCCCCATCACGGATGTATGCTTTCAGCTCCTTCATCCAAGTAGGGTCGGGGGTTTCTTGCAGAGCTGCAACGAAGTCCTCTTTCAGATCCACACTTCTTTGCGTCAAGAGTTCGATCGGCACTGTAGCCAGGGACTTCCCTTTGAACATCGAGGCCAACCTTGCTAAAGAATCCGCCCTGGAATTTTCTGCTCGGGGGAGTTGTTCGACATTAACACTCTGAAAAGCTTCCATCCACTTTCTGGCCTGCAGTAGGTAGGCTTACATGTTGTCCTCTCGAGCCTGGAATTGCCCTTTCAGTTGATTGGTGATCAATTGGGAGTCGCTGTATACGTCCAGGTTTCGGGCCCCCAGAGCCTTTGCCAGCTTCATCCCGTTGATCAACGCTTCATAGTCATATTCATTATTGGTCACCTTGAAGTCGAGCCGGAGGGCGTACATAACTTCTTCACCACTCGGCTTCCTCAAGATTATTCCTGCGCCTCCCCCTTGCATGTTAGAAGCTCCATCAACATACATACGCCATGTCCCTTTCCCAATCGCGGGATCGAGACTTTCTCCCTCATCTCGGTAATTACCGACATCCGAGACCTGTAACACAGCCAGCTGGTTCGAAACGGCGAGCTCCGCCACGAAATCTGCCAACGCCTGTCCCTTGATAGCCCTTCGAGGCCTATACTCAATGTCATATTCACTCAACTCAACCGCCCACTTCACTAGCCTCCCCGATAAGTCGAGTTTATGGAGAATCTACCTCAGAGGTTGATCCGTCATTACAATCATTCGGTGGGCCTGGAAGTAGGGGCGCAACTTTCTAGCAGCTACAACGAGCGATAGGGCAAATTTCTCGTAGGGAGTATACCTCGTCCCAGCGTCCAGTAACGACTTGCTAGTGTAATACACAGGCTGCTGCACTCTTTCTTTGTCCTCTTTTACCAGGACAGAGCTAACAGAGTGCTCCCCTGCCGCCAGATAAAGTTACAGGATATCCCCCCGCTCAGGGCTCACGAGGTGGGGGACGTGGGCTAAGTATTCCTTAAGCTCCTGAAAACTCTGGTCACAACTTTCATCCCACTGCAACCTTTTCCCTTTCCTCATCATCTGGAAGAAAGGGAAACACCTGTCCGTAGCCTTGGAAACGAACCTGCTCAGAGCCACTAGCCTCCCGGTTAGGCTCTATAGCTCTCTTATTGTGGTCGGGGGTCTTAAGTCGAGAATGGCTTGAATTTTCTGGGGATTAGCTTCGATGCCCCTTTCACTGACCATGTACCCGAGAAATTTTCCCGCTCCGACCCCGAAAGAACACTTCTC
>JAVXUL010035864.1:0-11223 GCA_035590515.1 Trichilia minutiflora
ATTTCATTTGATTTGATGCTTTCACAAAGTAGTTTGAATATGACTTTTGTTTCTTACTAGGTTTATAACCAATTCCAGCTCTATCAAAGATCATTCTTTAACTACCTAGTAATTTGTCTAATGCATCCTTTCCTAGAGTGAATTTAGCTAAAATCCTTTTTAGCTTACTAATTTCTTCATTTAGTTTCTTGTTCTTAGCTTTTTCTTCATTCACTTCTATGTCACAGTTACACACATGCTCTTTTGATTTTAACAAATCAATTTCTTTTATTAGCATGCAACATTTTTGTTTGTTCTCTTTGTATTTAACACAAAGTTTTTCAAAATCACATTTTAATTCATCATACAAATCCAATAACTCATCATGCATAAGACCATCATCCTTATCTGAACAGGTATCAGAGTAATTAGAGGAGGATTTGGAAAGTATCTCTTCATCCTTTTTTACCATGAAGCAGAGGTTGGCATGCTCGTTTTCTAAGGCTGAAGAGCTGTCACTTTCTGATGATTTATCCCATGTCACCTTTATAGCTTTCTTCTTCTTCTAATCTTTCTTGTTTTTTCTTGAAGGACATTCCGATCTAGTATGTCCCGATTTCTTGTATTCATAGCAAATAATCTCCCTCTCTTTTTCTTTTTCTTTATCCTTCTTATACTTGTCCGATTTTTCTCCCTTCTGAAACTCTCTTCTTTTCCAATTCTTTCTTTTTATTCTCTCTCTGCTAAACATTATCTTTATTCTCCTAGCCATCAGAAGAAACTCATCTTCTTCAGAAGAATTTTCTGTGCTATTTTCTTCTTCTTCTTCTTTTGTACTTTTAAAAGCAATGTTTTTCTTCCTATTTTCTCTATCATCTTGCTCGTTTCTGTTTACTTCCAGTTCATAGGTCATCAAGGAATCTAACAATTCTTCAAGTGGAAGCTTACTGAGGTCTTGAGCTTCTCGTATGGCTGTTACTTTAGCCTCCCATGTCTTGGGTAAACTTCTCATAATTTTGTTCACCAGGCCCATGTTTGAATAAGACCTGCCAAGAGATTTTAAACCATTTGTTATGTTAGTAAAACGTGTGAACATATCTTTAACTGACTCATGACTTTTTATTTTGAAAAGCTTATAGTCATGCACAAGCATATTGATTTTAGAATCCCTGACTCTACTAGCCCCTTCATGGGTGACTTCAAGCATGTCCCATATAGCTTTTGTTGTATCACAACCAGACACACGATTATACTCTAACCTATCTAATGAACAATAAAGCACATTCATTACTTTATCATTTAACTAAAATTAAGCTTTCTCTTCAAGAGTCCACTCAGATTTTGGTTTTAATTTTCTCTCTCCAGAGATTGGACTATGGTCATGGGGGGTTTGTAACCATCCTTGATGATGGTGAGGATTTCGAAATCTAAGGTACTTAGAAAAATTTGCATAGGCTTTTTTCAATAAGCGTTATCAAACTCATTGAAGAAAGGAGGTTTGTTTGTAGACTGACCCTCTACTATCTGTGATGGTATGTTTGATGAAGATTCCATTAAATCTACTACTCACAGGTTTTTTAATCCTATATGAAGTGATTTTGGCTCTGATACCAATTGAAGTCCCAGATGGCAAAGTCCAAGAGGGGGGTAAATTAGATATTAAAAAAAATTTAGAACAAAAACTACCGTTCTCGTGCTATGAGTGTAGAGAGATAAATTAAAGAGAATATACAAAGCATAATTTTATAGTGGTTTAATAATACGTCTACGTCCACTCTTCTCGATTGAATTCACTCACACCGAGGATAATTATCTCCTTGTTTTTACGGGTAAAGTGTAACCCAATACAACAAATCCTTTTTATCACAGGTGAAGAGAAACCCAAAATTAATTCAACAAAAATTAATTGCAAAGACTCTCTAAAAGAGTAAGTAATCAATATGCTAACTTTCTCTCACTAAAATTAATTATAAAAGAATAAAACCAGAGAGAATAAAAGAATTTATAGAGAGAATGTTTTTCAGATTTTGCTAGAAAGAATTATTGCTCTTTAACAACTTTAACACTTTCAAAATCTTCAAATTCATTTGTTTTTATATCTGCAATAAATTATCTCCAACGAATCTTTTGATCTCCATTAATGACAACAATAAATACTTCTGAACTAGCTGTTACAGACTTGATTTATGTGAAGGTATCAATACGTTTGAGTTTCTAAGCTTGAAGGTATCGATACGTTAGCCATTGTATCGATACATGTTTATATAAAAACAATTATGTCCGTCACGAACGTGTTGGTGTAAGTCTCAAGGTTTTGAAATGTTTAGAAATTTTTCAAGGGTATCAATACATTTGAGATATTTGGTCAGGGTTCCGAAACCTCTTCACCTGAACGAGCACATCATCGCCTTCAATGTATCGATACGCTTCCCAGGGGTATCGATACTTTTGAGTGCAGAGTGAAGGTATCGATACCTTTGAGCAAAAGTTTCGATACTCAGGCTCAGAAATGACACTGTAACTTAAATATGTCGATAAGTTTGAGTAACGTATCGATATGTTTGTGCCTTGGTGAGCTTTCTTGACACTTTTAACTTATTTTTCTCACTTGAAAAACGTATATATCTTTCTAAAGACCAAACAAATCATATTTGTTTATATAAAAATTATATAATTAGCACTTGCAAGTATAATTCTCACTGGTTATTAATTTTGACATCATTAAAAACCAAAACATATTATATCAAAGTAATATGCCATTAAAATTTATATTAATATCAAAAAATATTTTGCATCACCAAACTCCCATTAATACATCAATCTCTCAATTTATATTATCATCATAAAAACATCTTGGGGCCATCAATGTCCAAGGCTAAAACTCTCTAAAGTATCAATATGATCAAAGTCAATTCAAGCTAAAACATCGATACAACTTGTCGCAGATGTTGAAAGTATCAATACTATTAAAAAAATATCGATACAATCTTTCAAAGACAGAACATGAGATTCAAAATGCAGAAAAGTATTTATACTCTTTTAAGAATGTATCAATACATACAACGTTAATGATATACACCCAGAAAAAAAATCAAGCCAAGTATTGATACATGCAACAAGAGTGTCAAGAAATCTCAAAGAAGCCCATCAAAGTATCAATACCCTCTTATCAAATATCGATACCCTCTACATTTTTCAAGGTCCAACGGTTAGTTTGTAGCATTTAATATAGACATTAAATGGTAGATTCAGAGAGCCATTGTACACATTAACTCAAGGTATAAAATTGATCAGATTTGAAGAAGAACAGAAGTGAAAAAGTAATCATTAAAGAAGAAATTTGGGCAGAACTATTCTATTGCATTTTTTGCATCGAGTTATTCATCTCTCTAGAAATTACTCTTTATACATTCTTTTAGAGAGAGAAAGTAAATACCGAGAGTTTATTAAAAAATTAATCTGTTACAATTATAATCTTGGGTTATGCTTTAATCGAATGGAAAGCAAAATCATTTTCTGGGTTCTTATTACCCTTACAAAGATAAGTGTACAGGTTGCCCTTTACCAAAAAAAAAGTTATATTGGGTTTCTTTTGACCCAATTGAAAACCAAGATTATAGTGATACCTCAAAGTGGATGAATTCCATTTGAGAAGAGTGGATGTAGGTTGAAAATCGAACCATTATAAAAATTATGTCATACTCTCTTTCTTTATTATTGTCACTGTTTTGTTGTATTTATTTTACATTTTCATCTTCATCATTCAAGTAATTTTTATTAGTTTTTAAAATCTACATTAAAACCCAATTCACCCCCTCTCTTGGGCATATCTCACCAGGACATTAATTGGTATCCGAGCCTACCTCTATATGCTTAAGGATTAAACACCTTAAAGGAGTAGATCACTATAGCATCTAGTAGTTTTTCACTACAAATCATTGAGGGTCAGTCTATATATAGATCACCATTATTTAATAATACTAATTATGCATACTGGAAAAAACGTATGCAAATATATCTCAGCACCTTAGATTTTGACATCATCATAATTATAAAGGATAGGTACTCTTAACCCATGATAGTAGATGAGAACACTGGAGAGAAAGCTCAAACATAAATGGGATGGACTCAAGAGGAGAAAAATCTATTCCAGCTCAATAGAAGAGTTATGAATGTTCTTTACTAATAGATAAGGGAGAATATAATTGAGTCTTTGGGTATGATATGATAAAAGCTATTTGGGACATGTTAGAGGTCACACATGAGGGAACCAATAGAGTCAAAAACTCTAAGATTAGCATGCTTGTACATAATTACGAGCTATTCAAGATGAAACCTCATAAAAGCATTAAGGATATGTACAGACATTTACTACCATTATAAATGGTCTGAAAGCTGTGTAAACACATTTATTTAAATGTAGATTTGGTCATGAAGATTCTAAGAAGCTTGTCAAGGTTATAGAAAGCCAAGGTAATAGCCATAAAAGAGGCCAAAGAACTTAGCAGCCTACCTTTAAAAGAATTGCTCGGATCATTGATAACTTACGAAATGGAAGCAGTTCACAATGAGAAAAATGACAGATAGCAAGGAAAGAGAAATGTAGCATTGAAAAGCATAAAGTAAAAAGAAGATGAAGAAAATAGCAGCCAAGAGTCAAAAGATGAGAAAATAATATTGATGGCTAAAAAATTCAAGAAATTCTTCAACAAAAATATATAGAGAAGTAGAGGCCAGAGAAGAAAAGAATTCAAAAGGGATGATAGATCAGAAAAATATAAAAAATAAAGAAAAATAGAAGGAAATAACTTGTTATGAATGCAAAAAGCCTGGACACACCAGACCAGAATATCTTCAAAAGAAACAAAACAATGACAAAAGGAATAAGAAGGTTATAAAAGTGACTTGGGACAAGTCAACTAGTGACAAAAGCTCATCTATATCATCAAGAGATGAGCAAGCAAATTTTTTCTTAATGAGAAAGCTTGATGATGAATAACCTCATAGTACAGGGAACAAAAAGAACAAGAAATGGTTCTTGGACAGTGGTGACACATAACCAGAGACAAGAGGATGTTTACAAGCTTGACAAAGAAGCAAGAAAAAGATGTTATCTTTAAAGATAATAGCAGAAAAAGAGTTCTTATAACTGGATCTATTGAGGTAAACAAAATCATTGTCAATGATGTGCTTTATGTAGATGATTTAAAATATAATTTACTGAGAGTATCATAATTGTGTGGCAACGGATTTGATATTATTTTTCTGAAAAATACATATGATGTGATTAATTCTTTTAATGATGTTTGCTTGCAAGTTGTATATGAGGAATCATAGTTATGGCATTGTAGACTAGGTCATTATAGTATAGACCTCGTTAGAAAGCTAACAAAGTATAGCATACTAGATGACCTATCAAACCTCAAGTTTACCAAGAATAAGACATTTAGACCATGTCAAATAGACAAACAAGTGAAAAGCTCATTTAAACCTAAGAATTTAGTGTCTTTATCAAAATTCCTAGAGCTTATTCACATGGATTTATTTGGACCCAGTCGGATTGCATCCTTAGGAGGTAAATTCTATGTATATGTCTTAGTAAATGACTACTCAAGATTCACTTGGGTATTCTTCTTAGAAAATAAGAATGATGCATTTAAGAACTTTGAGATATTCTCTAAGCAAATTCATAATGAACTTGGGTATAGATTGATGAAGATAAGAAGTGATTAAGGGGGAGAGTTTGTGAATTAAAAGTTTAAAAATTTTTACAATGACCATAGATTCACTCATAATTTTTCTACACTAAGAACATCTCAACAAAATAGAGTAGCTAAGAGGAAGAATAGAACCTTACAAGAGATACATAGAACCATACTCAATGAGTATGAGTTACCTTAATATTTCTGAGCTGAGGCTATTAACACGATTTGTTACATTTCTAATAGGGTGTTAATTAGAAAATTCCTTGAGAAAACACCTTATAAACTCATTTATTAAGGAAAACTGAAGATTAAGTACTTTAGAGTTTTAGGGTGTACTTGCTACATCTTAAACACTAAAGATAACCTTGAAAAATTTGAGCCAAAATCAGGTGTTGGCATATTCCTAGATTATTCCTTTAATAGTGAAGCATATAAAGTATATAATAAGAAAACTCATGTAGTTGAAGAATCCATACATGTTAACTTTGATGAATTTGATCTGGAGTTGGCTAGGATGATAGCTAAGAGAAGGCAAGAGAGATTGAAATAGTTGATAAGTTGAATAAGTTGAAGTTGGAGGATAACTCAGAAAGGAAAGACAAAAAGGTTGATAAAGATCATATAGATGGGTCTAATAGGAATTTTTCAAAGACTTGAACCCTATAAAATTGATCATTGATGATCTTTCTCAAAGTATAAGAACTAGGAGAGCATCAACATAAGTACCAATAAATCTTGAGAAAGTTCAAAATCTTGTATTGGAGTATTAAATAAAGCCTACAAACATAGACATTGCATTAAATAATGAAGATTGGGTTTTAGTAATGCAAAAAGAATTAAATTAATTCTAAAGGAATGAGGTATAGACCTTAGTTCCAAGACCACATGATCATCCCATCATATGAACTAAGTGGGTGTTTAGAAACAAATTAGATAAGTATAGAAACATCATTAAAAATAAGGCTAGACTTGTTGCTCAAGGTTATAGTCAAGAGGAAGGCATATATTATGATGAAACGTGTGCTCTCGTGGCTAAAATAGAAGCTATTCGAATTCTTTTGTTATATGCTTGTTTTAAAAATTTTAAACTCTATCAAATGGATGTCAAAAATATATCTTTAAATGAATTTTTAAATGAAGAAGTTTATATTGAGTAACCCTCAGGTTTTGAACATCATCAATTTTCAAATTATGTATATAAATTCACTAAAACTCTTTACGATTTAAAACAAGCTTCTAGAGCTTGGTATAAAAGATTTAGTGAATTTTTGCTAAAGAATGATTTTGAAAGAGAGAGTGTTGATACAACTTTGTTTACAAAAATCAAAGATGATATTTTAATTGTACAAATTTATATTGATGATATCATCTTTTAAAGCAAGCACAAATGACTCCTTGTGTAATGATACAACTTTGTTTTCAAAAATCAAACATCTGACCCAATATGTTACTTTGGGATTCATCAGTATTATTTGTTAAGAAGAAGAATGGCACTCTGATATTGTACATTGATTATCGATAATTGAATAGGATAACTATTAAGAATAAGCATCCACTGCCAAGAATTATCGATCGTTTTGATCAGTTATAAAGGATAGCATGTTCTCTAAGATTGACCTGAGATTCGAGTATTATCAGTTAAATATCAGGGATAGCGACATGCCCAAGATAGTCTTTAGAACTAGATACGAGCATTATAAGTTCCTTATAATATCATTTAGATTAACTAATGCCCCTATAGCATTCACAAATCTTATAAACAAGATATTTCATCCCTATCTTGATAAGTTTATAATTGTATTCATCATTGATATCCTAGTATATTCAAAAAGTAAGAAAGAGCATGCTCAATATTTAAAAATAGTGTTATAGACTTTGAGAGAAAGAAGACTGCACATAAAGTTCTCTAAGTGTGAATTCTGTCTTAGAGAAGTGGTCTTTTTAGTACATGTGGAATTAAAAAAAGGAATCTTTATAGATCCCTTAACAATTAAAACTATAATACAATGAGAAAGGCTTAAAAACATCAAAAAAATTATAAGCTTTCTAGGATCAGTAGGTTATTATCGAAGATTTACAAAAAGTTTTTCTTTGTTGTCCATTTCTTTAACATGCTTAGCTAGAAAAAAAATTAAGTTCAAGTGGAAAGAATAGTATGAACAGAGCTTTTAAGCATTTAAGGATCATCTCATAATGGCTCTAGTGTTGACACTTTTCATATTGAGAGGTGGATATGTGGTATTTAGTGATATATCTAAACAAGGACTTGAATGTGTGCTGATGCAAAATGGGAAGGTGATCACTTATATTTATTGGTAACTTAAAAGTATGAGATGAATTATGTAACCTATGATTTACAGCTAGTAGTAGTAGTTTTTGCTTTGAAGATCTGGAGATATTATTTATATGTAAAATAGTATTATATCTTCACATATTACAAGAGTTTAAAATATCTGTTTTCTAAAAAAGAATTGAATTTGAGATAGAGGTAATGGCTTGAGCTTATCAAGGATTATGATATTGTAATTAACTATCATCCAGGAAAGATAGATTTAGTTATTGATACACTAAGCAAGAAGTCATTAGTTATGTTGGTGTATGTTAAAACAACATATTTGCTCTTATTATTAGAATTAAAGAACTTAAAGGTAAATTTTAAAACGGGCATGATGGGAAAATGGTAGTTAGTTTTATATTGAGACCTATATTGGGAGATCAAATTAAGAAGAAATAGATACAAAACTCTTAATTGATTAAGGTTTGCCAAAGAATCCTAAATGGCAAACCAAAGAACTTTTATTTTACACAAAAAGGGATCTTAACCTTGACAGGTAGAATACGTGTTTCTAATAATGAAAAATTAATAAGGACGATTACAAAAGAATCTCATTGTTTTATGTTAGCTATGTATTCGAGTAGTATAAAACTGTATTGAAGTATTGAACCATCATAATAAAATTATTAGTGGTTGAGTATGAAGAAAGATAGAGAAAAATAGTAGCCAGATGTATAGTGTGTCAACAGATAAAAATAGATCATCAGAAAACGAGTTGGGATATTTCAACCCTTGCTAATACCAAAGTGAAAATGAGAACACATCATAATGGATTTTGTAATTAGGCTACCTTATACTTAAGTAAATTATGATTCTATTTGTATGATCATTGATTGATTTACAAAGTTAATTCACTTTTTGCCAATCAATAGTAAGTATTTAGTAGAGAAATTGGTAGGAATTTATATAGTAAAGATTGTAAGGTTACATAGAATACCCGTCAGCCGTCACTATTGTGTCAGATAGAGATTCTATTGTACATTTCGATTTTAACTTAGACTTCAAAAAGCAATGAGTACTAATTTAAAGTTTAGTTATGTCTTTCATCTTCTAATTGATGATCAGTCTGAGAGAATAATCTAGAACCTGAAAGATTTGTTATCTTGTGTGATGGATTTTTGAGGTAGTTGGGACACATATCTTCTATTGACAGAGTTTACCTATAACAATAACTACCAATCCATCATAGGTATGACACTATATGAAGTATTATATAGAAGAAAGTATAGAGTACCCCTATATTATGATGAAATAAGAGAAAGAAAAGTAGATAATATTAAGATAATTAAGGCTAGCAGAAAAAAGGTAAAGATTATTTGAGAGAGATTAAAGATAGCACAAGATCTAAAGAAATCCTACTTAGATAATTGTCGAAGAAATTTTGAGTTTAATGTGGCCAATATTGTTTTTTTAAAGGTATTACCTTAAAAAGGGGCGATCCAGTTCAAAAATCAAGTAAAGCTACATCTTTGGTATATTGGTTTTTAGAATCATCGAAAGGATTGACCTAGTGCATATAGATTAGAGTTATCACCCGAAATAGAGAGGATCCATGATGTATTCCACATATCTCTATTGAAAAAACATATCCCTAATCCCAAACGCATCATTTGATCTCAACCTATAGAGCTTCAAATTCTAGACCAACAAGAACAAATCTTGAAGAGCAAAACTATTCCTATAGTAAAAGTGTTAAGACAGAGTGACACAGTTAAAGAAATAACATAGGAGCCTGAGGGCCTAATATGACAACAATACCCTTATTTATTTCATACTAAGGTACGTAAAATTTTAGAGACAAAATTCTTTTATGAATGATAGAATTGTAAACCCTATTTTTCTAATATAGGGATATTTTAGTCGTTTTATAATATAGAGACATTTTTGTCATTTCTATTATATACATGTTTAGGTATAAATATCAAGTGATCGACATAATTTGGGACTTAATATGTGATTAGAGAGAATTTAGATGAAAAATGATTAAAAGGTTCTATTTTAGACTTCGTCACATTAGATATTCAAAGAAAAAATTCATGCAAATTAAAGATGGTATTCAACTAATGAATTTCTAATATTTAAAGTGGATAAAAAGACAATCGAATAAAAAGAAATAGAAGTGAAAAAAATCAGATGAGGGTAAAAACTATGCTAGAAATAAAAGAGAACAGAAGCTGGATGAAGGGAATTAGGGCAAAGAAATCCAAGGGAAAACTAGCTCAAGAGGAACCCCAAAGATTGGCATTGATCTTAGCATAAGTTTTGGGTAGTAGCAGATGACTGGCTAAGACTAGCAACGGTCATAATGCTAGTCATAGCATAAAAAATCCTCCCATTTTATTGAACAATGCTAGATGTATATTAAGGCCATTCAATCTCAGTTTTAGCCGCCCTTCTAGAATTTCTTTTCTTTAATAATTTAAGAGCAAATTGGTAACTTCCCAAGAAATTATAAATAGGGCAAGCCCTTTGATTCTTTCATTTCTTTTCCTCTCTTTCAATTGCTCTTGTGCTTATTCCCCATCTCCCATCTCTGTAAATTACTTCCCCTTCTAAATTCTTCATTTTCAATCAATTAAATCTTGATTTTTCACTCAAATTTTATCACGTCCTGACCCGTGGGTCCCACACATGACAACCGTCACAGTCCTCCAAGGTGTACTTAATCACACAGAATACAACCTGTAGGCCTATAAGGCTCTTATAAAATCTGTTTTCACAAAAAAATTTCACATTACACTTCCAAACAAAATCCAGCCTAACACCCAAACTCCAATTCAATACGACAAAGCCACAAACACTTCTAGTATATTTGTGTGTACAATAAAATAAAATCATTTATCATAACAACATTTGTGGGGATCCATTCCAAAACAAAGTACAATGTTTATACATAAGTTTCCAAATCTCACAAATAAAAATGAAGCTAAAAATGAATGACACCAGTAGACTACGGACTTCCAGAGTGATTCGAGGAGGCTATACCTGTGCTTTCACGTCCTGGAGCAATCACCACCACCTACACTTATTCTACCGCTTGCCTTGAAACTGAAAAGTGTGAGGGGTGAGTATACGAGAGTATACCCAGTGAGTGAACGAAGTAAAAACATATATATCTATAAATATATACATGATGAGTACATAAAAGTGTATGTGTATTAAGGTTAAATTTATCATTTTACACTTCAAAGTATGATTAACTCT
>JAVXUL010035875.1:0-11223 GCA_035590515.1 Trichilia minutiflora
ATTACAAAAGATATATACTTAAGAAATAATGACCCAGAACCATATGACACGATTGGTTCTAGGGCATATCTCTAACAAAAAGTACATCCACTCACCGTTCTAGGGTGGGAAATCACCTTCTGGATGTCCTCCTTACGACGGTGACTCTTTAGCTTCTGTTGTCGCACCCAAGCTTGGAGTCCCTTTTCGGAGTGTTGCTCCCTCTTCGGCTACTGTTCACCCATGGCTCCTCTCTGACGATTTATCTCGAATCGTTGGTCGAAGCTCCGATTAGAAGAGGTTCCTATACTTTGGTGTTGACTCTGAGGTCATAGAAACTAAAATGGCAAAGTTTGGTGGAGATTTGATTGAGGGATGGTTTGGACAGTAAGAGAGAAGGGTTTACAGATGAGAGAGAAAAAAGTAGAAAAAATGGGAAAGATGACCCCTGTGCTCTCATATATAGGGGCCCTAAAATGACCATAATACCCCTCTAAAATATATCCAGATGTGCGACACATCATCATGTATCAATACAGGCCCTGCATGTATTGATACTTCATCATAAAAAAGGGTCATTTACATTCCAATTCGTCTATGTATCGATACATGAACAGTTCATATATCAATACTTCCAGTCAAACATGGGTTTCAGGTCCAAAGATATCTCGAGTATCAATACTTCTTTCACAAAGTATCGATACTTTTTGCTCCCCGTTTAAGTATCGATACATGAAGTTCATGTATCGATACTTTCCTCAAGTATCGATACATTCCATCCCCCAGAGCCCAGTATCGATACATCAACACAGTAAGTATCAATACTTTCTCTTGTTTTCTCTATTTTGGGATAGCAACTTCAAATGGCCATAACTTTTGACTGGAATATTTTCACGGAACTCATAATATATCAACGAAAAGATCTCTTCAAGCTTTAAAAAAATAGTAACTTTTTCTCAATTGGAGATGATTTTGAGATCAAAAATTGAGTTCTTTATCGTAGACTCAAATTTTATACCACACACTTTCTCAAAAATAGATTCAAGTATACCCACCATCTAATGCATGGCTTACACTCAATATCATGCAAGGAGTCTCATGAGGGATTTACTACAATGCCCATACATCTAAGGGACGAGTTTCAAACTTACCCCCTCACACTCTAGTTTTTAGTGGGCACGAGGATAGTTGAACTAATATATGTAGTGGTGATTATTTCAGATTCTAAAATGTTCAGGTATATTTCTATACTCGGCTCACATCTTTATAATTGTATTTTGTATTTATCTTTTCAAGATTTGTAAAAGATTTATAAATTTATAAATTTTGTATAATGTATGATTTGGATATTCATTGCTTCATAGGAAAATGTTTTAAAAATTTATGAATTCCAGATTTATTATTTTAATAAGATGTATTGTTTAAATGAATTTGATGATCAATTATGAGATGATTTTAGATGATGATGTTGTGATTTTGAAATGATTTTTAATCTTTAAAATGATTGAGAGAATGAGACAGGGATAAAATATTTGAATTGATTTATTTTTGGAAATAATTGGATTGTGGATTAAGTTTTAGGAGTTGAATTTATTGTCAATTGGATATTAATTAGGAACCAAAGAAGTTGATTTTGGAAGTATTGGTTTTGAAATATTTGATAGTATTTATAAATGGTTTTGATTTGTTAAACAAGTATCATAAAAGTTTTACAAGCTCTTGACATGTATTTGGGGTTTCATAATGGATATCAGGAGTTTGAGACGGTTGTCACATGTTAGTTCCACGATTAGAGGCATGACATATATATTTTTATTAATTTATTAATTAATAAATATCATATTTATCCTATAAATATCTTAAATAATCAATAAATTAAATGGTCATTATCTATATTGAAGAATACTTAACCATTAAGCATTCAAAAAATGATAATTATGCCAATGGTAATTTTCTACTCTAAACTAAATATTTAATTAAGATTTTACTATTTAACTTTAAAATCATATTTTAAAGTTATTTAGTAATCTTCATTATCAATAAGTCATGTAATTTATATTAAATTACACAATGAACATGTTTGTGTATAAATTCTTTAATACTTTAATGAATTATTATAATACACACATACATATAAAATTTGACCATATAGGATCCATAAAAGTGTCAGCCTTCTATGAATAATATTTTCTCTCTTCTAAACACTTCTTAATGTATTATATTATTTTTGTGATCATATAGGTTCACTGTGGATTAGCAGTGAACTTATTCCAAACTCTTTGGATTTGAACTCTTCAAAAACTCAACAATTATAATTAACATCTAACAATATACCATAGTCTCTAAACCACAATAACAAAGTACTTCATCAAATCTATGCTTGATTGTACGTACCATATTCTATTGTCTAATGCTAATCAAGTAAGGGTTTTGAATGTCGAAATCCTAAACTCAATATAATTATAAATCGTCAACTAATATGTCCTAAACTTGTCATCACGAACTCTTTCATATGGCATTTAATTCACTTTGGCTAGAGATTTAAGTTTTAAACATTTGTCAACATTCTTTTAATAATTCGAATCCAAATGGAGTCAGTGTTTACTCTAATGTTATATGTCAAGCCAACGGATCCCATCTTAACCATCATTTATCTCTATATATAAATAACATATGACTAAACTGGCTTCAACATACAAAATATAGCTAGTCTTATACCTATAAACTATATGAATCATACGTATTCATATCTCATTCGACTATGATATTTTAGGTTAAAAGATTACATCACACACTAGTGTAACTATATGATAAATCATTAATTATATGTAATACTATATTATTTATTGTTATATGGTCATATTTAAAAAATAATTATCTGACTATTATTTCATACCTTAATAATGATACCTTCATAATTACCCACACTAATATAATCTCATGATATTTATGAAATATATTCAATATGTCTATTATGTGATATTGTTGCCCATTCAATATCACTATTATAGAGAATAGTTTCGATAATATCATTTAAGAATTAAATGAACTATCTAAATAATTCACATATATATTTTATTTAACTGCATAATAAAATAAAAGAAGTAATCTACATATGTAAATAAAGAATTTCTTCTTTTTATTGATAATAAATGTTACATATACAAGACAAATTATCTCTAAAATTGAAACACGTATAATTTATAAGGTATGCACTAACATTATTTATATTTTTGTAATTCTTTAAAATGTTAAAGAATTTTATTATATACTTAAACATAATTTAATATAAATTATATGGTTTCTTGTAAACCCAATATGTTAGCTTAAGGACATTTTGTCATTTTATTTGTGAAGGATATTTTTGTTTTCTTTAAAAATACGTGCCCAGGTGTTAATTATTGTGTTATTCATCTCTTATGAGTATGTAGTAATTGATTTATAAGGTACAGGCATCAGTGTATGATTAGGGTGTTAATTGAGGAGTGAAGTGAATAGAAATGGTTAAGGGTATTTTGGTTATTTGGGCATGGTTACTGTAGTAGTATTCACTCGAATTGGATAAGTATTGAGAGAGTTATGATATTTTTTGATTAAATGGATAAAATCATTATCTGATTTCCAAAGGAGCACCCTTGTAGCCAATTTATTTTCCTAATGTTTTGAGATCGATAGGATGGTTATAATGTGTAGAATCTAACACCGTAAACGGTACTTAATTTGGATAAAGAATAACGGAGTTATGATGTTTTTGTGAAAAATCGGATGAAAAAAAATCGAAAATGAACGAAAACGGAATTTGAGAAAGCGAAAGACCTCCGAAGAAGGTGATAAATATTTCAGTAATCAATTTGGGATGGGAAACAATGCCCGCTATGGAGACAGATAGCAAAACAGAGGTTGGAATGTGAAACGGGATGAGAAATGACCATTTTATCCCTAAAGAGCAATTTATCTTGAAATAACAATTTTATCCTTGATGCCTATAAATAGGCTATAGAGGGGTTCATTTTGCTGGGAATTCATTTGAAAGGGAGAAAGGGGAGGGGAGAGGAGGAAGGAGAGAGAAAGTAGAGAGAGAGGGTATTTTGGCCTTAACTTCACACACACACATTGGATTGATGCACCGTTTATGTCATTGGACTCGTGTCAACGAGAGGAATCAAGTGTCGATTGTATAATACCAAAAAGTTCATTAAAATAGTGCAAAAACTCCACTATAGCTTGATAAAAATTTTATTTTCTCTACGATTCGACATCAAAAATTGAGAATTTTATCTCATAAAGGTCGGATAAACTCCTAGTAAGTAGTTATCACTATAAAACCTATGTTTTTCATGATTTTAAGAGAGATATGGATCATTTTTTGAGTTGATTGATTTTAGTTATTTAGCTAGAAATGGTTGTTATGATTGGTAACATTGCATTGTTCCTAGAGTTGTGTTATTAGATGATTGTCATATTGAGTATATTAGGCTTAAAATTTAGAAAAAAATTGCTTAGGAGCACTTGACACTTCAAGTGTTTGATGAAATGTCTAAATGACTATAGATATTGATTTATTATGAATGTGATGATTAGGAATATTGTCGAGAAAAATGAAATGCGTTATGAGATGAATGAATTATGAAACTTTTTAGTGAGTTGTATACAATTAAATAAAATATAAGAAGACATGGCGATTGCCTATCAAATGTTTAATAAAATAACTAAATGATGTGTTGATTGCTGTATTAGTAACGGATGGCTGGAGATATCTTGTGACATGAGTTGTGAGATCCACAGACCACTGTTGTGATATATGTATAAATAATTGAGGTCAAGAGGCCATTGTTATAGCTTTCGATCTCGTTTGTTAATTTAGTAGTATCCGATTTGGTTTGATGATACCTTACATTGGCATTGTGTTGTTTAAGTAGAGCGACTACTTCCTCTCCTGCTAAAGAATAATAAGTAGGGATTGTCCAATACATGTAGCGATTTGTGTGATATTTTGGTAGCTTATTTGACAGCATAGCATAGAGATATGGATAAACAAGTAAATGCAAAGCTTATGATGTTTGTAAATAATTATAAATGCATAGCACATGTGCATGCGGATATGCGTTTATGAACTTTGTGATATGATTTACCTATGGACTTTGATTTGTATGAATCATAAATGACATATATGTATGTGAAAAATGAGTGCAGCGATGACAGCGTTGGTGGGGCTAATCTTGGGACCCATAAGTTGCATCTTAGATATTTTTTTAGCATGTTTGGTATCAAGTGGATATGCCTTTATTCTTTTTTCGCTCCTTTGTGTCATCAACTCTATATTGTTCTTGAAAAAACTTACATTTTATTACATTAGGGCATTATAAACTAGAATATGATCATAATGAAGAGGCGATGGTTAGAATTGTTGTATGGTGACCGGGATGGTCCCTTATTTGTGGTAGACATAGGCAATATTTATGATTTTGTGTTGGGAGTGGAATAATTATATTCTTTTTATTCTTTTAGATGTGATGTTTATAATTGTGTTCATGCTTAAAATGATATATATAGAAATGATGTATTATGTTATCGAGAACCTTTGAAAGTGTTAATGCGATATATGGGATTAAGGCTTAGAGAAGGCCTAATATAGTTGTTTAGATATATGTTCTCTTAGCACGATATGATTAATCAAGCTTTATGCATTGATTGAGGGTGTATGTTAATATGAAATGAATGCAAAAGCGTTAAAAGTTAGTTCTTGAAAGAATGAAAATACAGTATAACTAACACAGAATTAAGAGATTAAGAGAAAGTTTACTATGTATATTATTATGGATGATGTGAAAATATTTTATGAGATAAGTGTTATGTATATTCTATGAGATTGTATGTATACAAAATTTTATATAAGTGAAATTTTTTTATGTTTCATTATTTCTTTTTAATGATTATGATCGCATGCGTTTGCCACAGTATTGATCTATGGATCCAAATACGATTGTCCCTCTGCCTGGTCAAATGCATAGCCTTAGGCATAGATCGTCTCTCTGTTTGATCAAGTGCATAGTCTTGGACATGGACCAGACATGATATGTGCATATCATATAGATTTTTCCTCTGCCTGGCAAAAAGGGTGCTACTATAGGCATGGACCAGACTTGTTCCTCTATCCGACCAAATGCGTAGCCCTGGATATGAACTAGAAACATGACATATATATACATACACAAATATATGTGCATGATATACAGATACATATGAGATAGTACTTATAATAAATATTTATGATACATATACCATACACATTCAAACACATATATGATATGTGCATTATATATAGATTCTTATGAGGTGATGTTTATGATGAATGAATATACTTTGTTTCACGGAATCAATTAAGGTAAGGTATATGCTCTTTATGTTTATAATAACTATGTACAGATATGGATATATATGTACACATATATGATAACAGGTATGTTTTACGTGTATGCGTGCTAATTGTTTAAATTACGTTAATTCTTTTATATGATAACCTCATGTATATTTTGATATACTCATTAAGTCTTCCCAAAGACTTACCCCCCATCACACCTCAGTTTTGTAGGTACCTTAGCTATTGTATGGAAGGCAAACAAATAGAGCAGGATCTTGGAGTGCAGTCATTAAGGTTGAGTCCAGTCATGCATGGTCAGTCTGTAAATAGGCAATGTAGCATATTTTGAATTTCATCAGCTTAGTAGTTATATAAACATACTGATATATGTTTATGAGTTAGGTATGAATGTTTATGGGCATTAAGTCCCATTTCTCAATTTAAATGGTTTAAGGTGCATTACATTAGTAGTTGTGTGTCTATATCTTACATGCATTTGTATAATTCATATATAATAAACAGTACAAGTCATTCATTTCAATAAGAGGTTTAGGAGATAAGGCCAACCTTGTCTCTTGTTGGTCATAGTCCGGGGATTTCGGGCTATGACATTTCTTGACAATATAGATTATTCAAGGGCTTGTTTATAAAGCCATGGAGTTAAAAGACTAAAACCTAAATAAAATATTTATTTAGAAAATTCTTGCAAATTTTGATAATTGCAAAATGATCTCAATATATATACAGTCATATATTTTACTTAGTGGTACATTTTGAATAACATCACAAAAAAAAAAATCAAACTTTTTTTCTCCCTCCGAGTTTAGCCATTCTTTCTTTTGCTTTGGTTGGTGAAAATTATAGAAGTTTTATAGATTTGAGGTTATAGTCATTGAATTCAAGTTTAAAGAATAGGTAATATCCTAACCCTAAGATAGATTTATCAAAATTGTTGGTAAATCATTGAAATAAAGCATGGGATACTTGAATTTTTACAATTACTCTTACATGTATTTAGTTTATAATTTTTCAGTATATGCAGTAAAAAAAAAATGAAAGTGGCGCTATAATGAAAGAACCCCAACCCTCTGACTTGGTTGCTTTTGGTGCTACAACTCCAAATTTCTACCCCTAAATGAAATCTTCATTAGGATTCAACTTATAATAGGTTCACTAAGTGCTCAACCTCTTCTTTCACACCAAGGATGCTAAGATTTGCTAATTGTACACCAATTTTGCTCCTTATCATTTGTATCAACCCATTCAGAACTTCACATATTGCCTTAACTCTAACTCTCATCATCGATCCTCCTTAAATGGGTAAAAAATCACTTGATCTTCTTTTTCTTGTTGTGCTAACTAGATTCTCATCAAAGTACGTCTGCCAACATCAACTAGATGATAGTTGATATTTCAATTATTGTTTTTAATCAAATCAATCAATCTTTGTTATCCAATGTTTAATTACTTTTGCATAAGTATATACTTCAAACTCTTATGATTTATATAAATACTATTTTGATTTTTCATGGGAGCAAATTAAAAATTTTGTTTCCAAACTAGAAAAACCAAAGGATCACATAAAACATATGCATACTCTAATGTATATGTAATCAATTTGAATCCAAATTCAATAAATAATAGAATACATACCCATATATGTATTTCATCCGGAATAGTTCAATCGCCTCCAACCGACCTCTAAGCATATCTACACGCTGAGTTAATGACAATGATTCCAGTTTAGTGTTTGGAAGACTAAAGTGGCCATAAAAGCTTCATTAAGCTTATTTCCATATTTCCTACACTTAGGAAATATCTTTTCTCTCATTTAAAAGTGAGGAAACCGTGAAAACACTTTTCATTTTTCCTCCATTTTATTTTTCTTTCTTTCTTTCCTTTTTCTAGCTTTTTATTTTTCAAAACCATAACCCTTTTGTTTTTGAAAACTAAAACCATGGCTTCCAAAAAGAAGAAGAAGAAGTAATAGTGTCTCACACCCTTTATTTTTTTCAAAATACGTTTGACCATTTGATATTTTATAGAAAACAATTCAAGTCCCTTTTACATATCTTTCCACTTGGACCAATCATAAGGAAACAAAGCAAAACAATTCACTTTGTGACAAATTCTCATCTATTTTAAAAGGAATGGACGATTAGCATCCATTAAACAAGAAACAAAAGCAAATATATCAAATTAAGCAAAGCCAAATGGATGCTTTCAATTGATGAAAAATTTGATATTATCTAATAATAGCAAATAGAGTTTAAATAAAAAAAATATTTATTATTATTATTATTACAAATAATAACAATAATAATAGATGCATGTTTGACTTTTCAAACAAAATAATAATAATAATAATAATAATAATAATAAATAATTTTATTATTATTATCCAAATAATTATTAATAATAAAGGAAAAATCATTGCCATTCATTTCAAATGTAAAATTAGAAATTAATGAGATCTTGACACTTGGCTTTATAATAAAATGCCATTTGTCACACAATGATTAAATTCATCTAAATAACTTTTATTTAATAAATAATAAATAAAATAATTTTATTTCTTAAAAAATAAATTATAAATCCTTATCTAGTCTTCCAAATATCTGTAAATCATATTTACAGTACTTTACAAAATTACTGGAACATCTTTCAACATACGGGTGCTAGCACATCATTGTCGAGAGAATTTATTCTTTATATTAAAGAATAAAATCGCCTACTGATCAAAATATCAGAGCAATTTAATTTTTATCGATATGAAATATCATTAACTAACTTAATGATATTTATTTTATCCATCGTTATTTATTGGTTATTGTGTGTGACCCCCTAGGTTCACCGTGAACTAGACATGAGTGGATACGAACTCTTTTGCATCACTTCGACACAACTCTTTGTAGTCAAAGTTCTCAATGATCATGAGTGACCTCTAGCAAGATGTTATGACCCCTAGAACATATAGAATGTAAATTTCAGATAAACCCACATAGTCGTATTTACATGTAGTAAAGTCTCTCTGTTGTCGACTCCCGATTAAGTGTGAGCCATAAAATTGTCAAACCCCTCACTCAATTATAGGATTAGAAAATCAATCATATACAGGATCCGCATATCTGAAAACTCTTTTTCAAAATTGTGTACTCTGACAAGAGATTTTAATCATTGTTTACGACATTCCTGCCTAGCATCTCAAGCTCAAATATCTGAGCCAATAGATTCCATCTTGAGATCACCTATTCTCATACAATAAGAACACATTGCCAGCAAGTTTCTTTTACCAGGTGTGGCTAGACCAGTGCTATTTACACAAGTGAACGATGTGCCTCACTATAGATAGCAGCTGTGATGTCTTAGATTGAAGGACTAATGGTACACTAGTACAGCTGTGTGACAAAACATTGACTGCGGATATTCGTCCATGTGATTCATCACATTTGGTCACGTTCAGTAATATGTTCTCAAATATACTACCCATGTTTATGCTCTTGTAATATGAGTGTAAGTTTCTAGCAAGCTTAATGTCCTAAATACATCAAATGTAAGTTTGTATGCCAAGGATCTAGGCATTGAGCAAAAATTGACAAATTTAAAACTTATAAAACACTTAGATTATTTTTATGCTCTCTTGAATTTGTATTTTAAATCTTTCAAAACTTTAGGAAGCCAAATTAGACTTCCCTCTAAAGAGTGATACCCTTAACACTTGAATTCCTTCCTTGGCTTTACAAGAAACTCAACCAAAACACTTTTGATTAAGCTAACTTTTCTAGCAAAACCTAGGGTTTTCAACACTTAGAAAAACAACTTCAACACTTGAAATTGCTCCCACACATGTGTAGATCACTTCTCAAGGAAAAAAATCCCTATATTTATTGATCAAAATGATTAAATATTCATTACCATCTCATAGCATGAAAAATTCGAACTTAGGGAGAAAATCCACTCATTTTCATATTTTTCTTTTCTTTTTCATTAATTTTCCATCATAAAAATGATCCTTAATTATGTATATATATTTTTCACTTAATTAACATTTAATTAAATGAAATATATATAAAAAAGAATGGTTCCATATGTATGGTTGAGATGGAGACACATCTCACGTATATCCACCCTCCATTTGTTTTTTAAGTGTAAGGCCAAGATTATACCACTTGTTAAATTTTCATTTGCTAAGAAGAAAACTTAACACATATCACTTATACGATACATAAGCTTAAGTTAATCAATCAAATTACCTTAACTTAATATACTAAAGTGATGCATAATCAAATTAGGAAATTTTAGAGTTAACTTATAGCAAGACTTTATAGATTCACTGTAAATTCGGTAGTAGACGATATGACTGAATTAAAATCTTTAATTCTTTTCATATCTTGAATTGAACTCTTTAATTCTTTTCTTTAATTAATCTTCACAAGATTAATTAAATATGTCCACAGATCAATATTGACACCTAACCAGCAATAGGCCCCCGAATTACAATGAAGTGCAATGCTTCAAGAGTGAACTTTTTCATCATCAATTACCGTGTAATTCAATCTTTCCGTCACATAATGCTCTAATCGGATCAGGGGTATGCTATAATCATCAAACTCTTTTAGATCCAATACTATGTTTAATAAACAATAGATTATGACTCTATTGTGCATTATCATTGAGAGCACACTTCTCAATTGCACACAATACTTTATCCAGACCTAGGCTTTTCTGAGTTAAATTTATATTATTCACATAGAGTATTCTATCTCGAACACTAAGGCTGACGAATCCTTTCTCAAATACTCACATACTTCCATGAATTTATCACTATACCCAATAACTACCTATCACAAGCCTGAATATAGACTTACCCTGAGTAGTATCAA
>JAVXUL010035886.1:0-11223 GCA_035590515.1 Trichilia minutiflora
ACTTATAAAATACTTGCACATCATTATAATCAAAACCAAAACGAGTTTTAAATAAAATAACAAAATAGAAATAGTCTACTCACATTTTAGGGAGGATATACACTCCTTAATTCCTCTCATTTCTCGACACATCATGTGGATTTCTTATTCACGTACCATCGCCTAAATACATGTATCAGAACATATCAATATACATTTTTAAACCTCTAATGAAACTCGTATACGTGAGATGCGTGTTGACCAGGGTTTTTTAAAATCTATTTTTATGCGTAAATGGCTAAAATCCTCGTTATTCGCCCAATTATCCATATATTATTACCACGAACTCACATTTAGGCTAAACTAATGTATTTTGACTTAGTTTTGTGATTTTGAGAAGTGGATCCCACACCCTAACCAGGACAGTAACCTGATTACTATTTACACCTATTTAAATTTTTTGAAATCTCGTTTTTAGCATCCTAACAACTTATCCAATCTCACTACAACCTATTTAACGCATAAAATCTAAATGTACGCGATAAATTTAGCTGAAATCCCCCTAGATAGATAATAAAACCTATATACTTGAAAATCGATAAAATACGAAATAAAAAATACAGATAGGTTAAAAATGATGCTACTAACCTCGTATAACCGTTAGTTTGCTTTGATTTCTCGTAGAACACGGAAAGCCCCAAATCATCTCCCAAAACCTTAGCTCCCCATTTTCATTTTTCTCACTTCTAACATCAAATTGATGGTTCAAACAAGTTAGAAATGGGGAATATGGGTGAATGGCGATGAGAAATCGAAAATGTGACAAAATCTGGGTAAGAGATAAAGAGAACGGGGAGAGAATGTGCATGAGAGAGAGAGAGAGGAGAAGGAGAGGAAGAAAAGAAGAAGCAACGTGCAATCTGGGGCCTTAGCCCCTTATATATTAAAAAAGAACGAAATTATCATTTTACCCTTAAGTAATGCAAATAAGAATCTTTTATAAGAGGTAAAAATCATCATTTCGCACATGTCGATCAAATGAATTGAGGGTTCGTTCGAACGAACTGCCTACTTCGATCGAACGAACCAAGGGTCATTCGAACGAATCCTTCGACACTCTGAAAAGTCAGGAAACTTTTATTTTGTCGATCGAACGAATCCCATTTCATTCAGACGAATCAGGTATTTTGGTTGATCGAATGGCTTATTCGATCGAATGAAGACTCATTCGGTTGAACGAATTTAAGGGAGTCTCTAAAATATCGATCGAACGAATCATCTTATTTGGTCTATCGAACCCGTCAAAAATAAAAAATTTCATTTAAGTTCTCCTCAAATTTGAAAAATATCATTGGGGTTCCACTCAAAAATAAAACTAACATGTAATTACGTTGAGATCCCTGCGTTTATAACCTCAAAACTCTATATTAACTACCTTAAATCCTCAAAACAAATATACAGTCATGATGGTATGTCAACTATATACGATGCAAGCTCAATTACATGTACAATAAAAATATAAAATTACCAATATATCTTTGGGATCTAGGCACGGAGCTCACAAATCTATCTCCCTTAAAAGAATTTTGTCCTCAAAATTCAACGAACCTTAGTACTAAAAAAGATGAGGATACTGACACTGTATCTGAAGTTCGGGTTCCCATGTCATTTTCTCAATAGTATCACTTCTCCATAACACTTTTATCATAGGAATTACTTTACTTCTCAGTATCCGTTCTTGACGATCGAGAATAGCCACCGGTTGCACCACACACTTTAAATCTTCTTTTAAATTCATAGGAGGTAGTATGATAATATGGGAAGAGTCGGGGACGTACTTCTTCAACATGGACACATGAAAAACATCATGAATACTCTACATATCTGGCGGTAGCTCCAACCTGTATGCTATTGGACCAATCCGATTAATGATTCTGAAAGGTCAAATGAACTTCGAGTAGAGCTTTTCTCAATTTCGAAATCCAATCACACCCTTCTAGGGTGATACCTTCAAAAATACCTGTTTGTCCACATCAAACTCCAAATTCTTTCGTCTATTATCCGAGTATGACTTTTGTCTATCTTGAGCTACCTTCAATCTCTCTCGGATATTCCTCACCTTCTCAGTGATAGCTTCAATTAACTCAATATTGTTTAGTTTCCTTTCTCCTACTTCATTCCACTATAAAGGAGTTTTACACCTTCTTCCATAAAGAGCCTTATATAGTGTCATTCCGATACTGGATTGATAACTGTTATTATAGGCGAACTCAGCTAGTGATAGATATCGATCCTAACTCTCTTGATACTCTAATACACACCCTCTTAGCATATCTTTCAGTATATGAATGGTCCTTTTTGATTGTCCATCTGTCTGAGGGTGAAATACTGAGCTGAAGTTCAATTTTATACCCATGGCTCTCTGAAGACTAGGCCAGAAATGAGATGTAAACTGAGCATCCCGATCTGATACTATTATCACAAGTACGTCATACAACCTGATAATCTTTGTCATATACAACTTTGCTAACTTCTCGATTGGATACTTAGTTCTGATGGACAAAAAGTGTGCAAACTTAGTCAACCTATCTGCGATCACCCATATTGTATCATATCCAACTTGAGTACGTGACAGTCCTGCCACGAAATCTATAGTGATGTGTTTCTATTTTCACTCTGGTATAGGTTGTGGCTGAAGCATTTCTGCTGGATTCTGATGTTCATCCTTAATATATTAATATATTATACACTTGGCAATGAATTCTGCTATGTCCTTCTTTATTCCAAACCACCAGAAATTTTCTTTAATGGTTCTATACATTTTCGTGCTATCAGGATGTATTACAAAGGCCGAATAGTGAGCTTCCTCCAAGATGGCATTCCTCAGTTTATCATCTGAGAGTACACATATCCTACCTCTAAATGTTAAAATTTTATCATGAGAAATATAGAATTCTCCCGCATCACCATTCATGATTCTATGGCATACTTTCACTAATTTTGGATCCTACATCTACTTTTCTTTTATCTGTTCCCTCAGTGTTGGTCTTACAATAAAATTGGCTAGTATCAAGCCATCTTAACCACACTCTAATGTCACTCGTAGGTTCTTTAATTCTAGTAATAATAGAAGATATGCTGACCGAACATATACCACTGTTATTGAAGACTTCTTACTTAAAGGGTCTTCCACTATATTGGCCTTTCCCGGATGATAGTCAATCACCAAATCATAATCCTTATTTAGTTTGAGCTATCTCTTCTATCTCAAGTTCAGTTCTCTCTATGTGAGCAAATACTTCAAACTCTGGTGATCGATGAGAATCTGACATCTTTCTCTATATTAATAATGTCTCAAAATCTTCAGGGCAAAAATAACTGCTGTCAATTCTAAATAATGAGTCGGATAATTCTCCTCATGTTTCTTGAGCTGTCTTGAAGCATAAGCAACTACCTTCCCATTCTGCATCAAAACACAACATAACCCTTGACTGGAAGCATCACTGAATACTACATATCCCTCTCCAGAAATAGATAGTGTTAACACCGGAGTTGAGATGAGACAACTCTTTAATTCTCAAAAACCCTACTTACATTTCTCATCCCATTCAAACTTAACATCTTTTCTCATTAAGCGTGTCAATAAAGCAGCTATCAAAGAAAAGTTTTCAATAAATTTTCTATAGTAACCTGCTAATCCCAAGAAACTTTTGATTTCAGTAACATTCGTAGATCTCTCCTACTGTACAATGGCTTCAACCTCATAGGGAACAACAAAGATTCCTTTTCTTGAGACTATATATCCCAAGAACACTACTTCTCGAAGCCAAAACTCACATTTTGAAAACTTGGCATACAACCTTCTTTCTCTCAGTGTCTGCAGTACGTTCCACAGATGTTGAATATTTTTCTTCTTGGTCCTCAAGTAAACTAATATGTCGTCAATGAAGACAATCACAAACTTATCAAGGATAGAATACTCGATTCATGAGGTCTATGAATGCAACAGAGGCATTAGTTAAACCAAACGATATTATAAAAAACTCATAATGACTATAGCGCGTTCAAAAGGTTGTCTTGGCTACATCGCTCTCCTTAAGCCGTAACTGATAATACCCTGATCTTAAATTAATCTTTAAGAATACACTCACTCCCTATAACTGATCAAAGAAATCATCGATCTTGGGTAGTGGGTATTTATTCTAGATGGTGATCTAATTCAACTGTCGATAGTATATATACAATCATAGAGTCTCATCCTTCTTTTTAATAAACAACATCGATAAACCCCAAGGTAACATGCTCGATCAGATAAAACCCTTATTAACCAAATCCTGAAGATGTGCCTTCAATTCCTTGAGTTCAATTAGCTCCATCTGGTAAGGCGACATCGAGATTGGTATAGTACCGGGAATCAAGTCAATATTGAAGTCGAATTTCCATTGTGGTGGCATTCCTGGTAATTCATCCAGGAATACATCTGAGAACTCTCTCACCATTAGAACATGGTCAATTAAGTACTCAGAGGCAGTCGTATCTATAACATGTGTCAAATACCCTTGGCACTCTTTCTTTATTAATTTCTAAGCTTTCATAACACAAATTATGCTACTAGATAAAATATTCCGCTCACCCGTGAAAACTATCTCTGATCCTCCTGGTTTTTTAAATACAACTTGTTTGGCAAAGCAATCTACTGTTGCTCAATGTCTTGATAACCAATCCATCCCTAATATCGCATTAATATCTTCTATTCTCAGATGAATCAAATCTGCTACCAGCTCTACTCCATTCACAATCATAGCACAGTCTTTAAATATAGTCTTTCTCAACAACTTCTAGCCTAGAGGGATATGAACTACTATCTCTTGATCTAGGGGTGACAAGGTGATGATAGCATGAGGTGTTAAAGCAATATTAACAAAAGACCTATTAGAACCCGGATCTATTAACATATATGCAGGCTAATTAAAAATCGTAATCATACCGATCACCACATTTGGATTAGTCTGTGCCTGTTCTTGATTTAAAACAAATACCCTGTTCTGGACTCTATCTTAAGTCCTTTGAGCACTACGAGATGCTATGGATGAACTATCAATTCCCGATCTTCTACCAATAAAAGCCACTGTCTACTCGAAATATACAAATCATTTCATCCATCATTCACTAAAACATTTAAAATAAGTAATCCTCGACCTCGCCTAGGTCTCGAAGATATTTTAGCTACAAAATAACACGAAATTTAATCGTACAGAATTAACATAGTGGTGATGCTTTTTATGACTCGACTCACTTAATCCATTGGAAAATTTTCAAAATAGTAAAATCATGTATAATATTTCAAAATATAATACGAAAAACAAGTTTAAGTGTTTTTAAAATCATTTTTAAAATCAAAAACTCTAATACCAATAAAATCGTCATGTCCCAACCCATGAGTCCCACACGTTACAACTGTTACAGACTCCTAAAAAGTATTCAATCACCCAGAATACAGCTTTAGAGCCTGTAAGGCCTTTATAAAACCTGTTTCAAAACCAGTAAACAAAACACTTTCAAATAAAACCACCCAAACTTCAAAATATTTTATTCGATCTATAAATACTTCAAAATATACAAATCATTTCATCCATTATTCACTAAAACATTTAAGATAAGTAATCCATTAAACAAAAATAAAAATCGGTACAAATGGGTTATAAATCTGTTTACAACACTCGAAAAGTTAAATCATCCTAACAATAAAAGTTAACCAAAATGAAACAATTCCAATAGACTATGAACCATGCAATGTGAGTCGATCTATCATATACCTGATACTCTTAGCAATTGGAGCAACGACCACCAAACTAATACGCAGATCCTCTTAAATATCCTAAAACTAAAGAGTGAGGGGGGTGAGTATACGAAAGCATACTCTGTGAGTAAACTAAGAATATAAATGAATAAATAAACAAATAATATTCCATCTAAAATAGAAAACATAAGTCAAGTACTTCGCAAAACATCTTGTTGAAGAATATCTCTTTTAGTTTAAAAACATTCAAATAATATATATATAGAAAATCATTGGATTGGCTCCCTTTCTCAGCGATTACCCTAGCCCTGGGCATTTTGAGACCGTCAATGAGTTTTATATGCAGATAAAACATACTATTTATAAAAATTCGATTTTGAATGCAGAGAATAAAACATGCAAGGTTTAGTTATATAAAAATAAGTATATCACTGACGTTTGTCTCGAATTAGCCACGTGGTAACATCCGTGCTAATCCAATGAGACTCACATATAGTCAAATCACCACTCATGATAATAATATGCACTATACATCACCTTTACCTGTAAAGTCTCCACTCACCTAGGCGACCTCTCTCCTCAGGCCGATCCTAGGCTACCACTAGTAGCTATCGTGAACATACGACCCTTATGGCCATCATCAATAACAATATCCCAGCCCTTATGTCCGATATCACAAATATGCATATCAAAATTTACATAGTCATCATCAAGACATAAACATATCATAATTTGGCCCATGGTCATCATTCATGTAAAATATATATATATCAAGTAAATCCAATCCATCATATAAATCGTATCTCATTTCAAAATCATATGAAAACATATACATATGTACACAATTTCACATAAACAGAAGTAATATGCATAACCACTTATAAAATACTTGCACGTCATTATAATCAAAATCAAAACGAGTTTCAAATAAAATAACAAAATAGAAATAGTCAATCACAATTTAGGAAGAGTATACACTCCCTAATTCCCCTCGTTCTTTGACACGTCACGCGGATTCATCATTCGCATACCGTTGCCTAAACACATGTATTAGAATATATCAATATACATTTCTAAACCTCGAATGAAACTTGTATACGTGAGATGCATGTTGACTCAGGTTTTTTAAAATTGATTTTTATGCGTAAACTGCTAAAATCCTCGTTATTCGCCCAATTATCCATATATTATTACCATGAACTCACATTTAGACTAAACTAACGTATTTCAATTCAGTTTTGTGATTTTGAGAAGTGGATCTCACACCCTCGACGGGACAGTAACCTGATTACTGTTCACACCTATCCAAATTTTTTAAAATCTCATTTTTAGCATCCTAACAACTTACCCAATCTCACTACAACCTATTTAACGTATAAAACATAAATGTACTCAATAAATCTAGCCAAAATCCCCTAGATGAACAGTAAAACTCATATGCTCAAAAATCGATAAAACACAAAATGAAAAATACAGATAAGCTAGAAATGATGCTACTAACCTCAAAGAATCGTCGGTTTGCTACTATTTTGCGTAAAACACGGAAAGCCCCAAATTATCTCCCAAAACCCTAGCTCCACATTTTTATTTTTCGTACTTCTAACATCAAATTGATGGTTTAAGTAACTTAGAAATGGAGAATGTGGGTGAATAGCGATGAGAAATCAAAAATGTGATAAAATCTGGGTAAGAGATAGAGAGAGTGGGGAGAGAACATGCGTGAGAGAGAGGGAGAGGAGAAGGAGAGGAAGAAAAGAAGAAGCAACGTGCAATCTAGGGCCTTGAACCCCTATTTATAGAAAAATAATAAAATTATCATTTTGTCCTTAAGTAATGCAAAGGAGAATCTTTTAGAAGAGGGCAAAAATCGTTCTTTTGTATAGTTTGTTCGATCAAACTGCCTACTTCGATCGAACGAACTAGGGATTATTCGAATGAATCCTTCGACACTCCAAAAAGTTAGGGAACTTTTATTTTATCGATCGAAGGAGTTCCATTTCGTTCGGACGAATCAGGCATTTCGACTGATCGAATGGTTTATTCGGTCTAATGAAGACTCATTCGATCGAACGAATCTAAAGTCATAAAATTTTCAAGGAGTCTCTAAAATATCAGTCGAACGAATCATCCTATTCGATTGATCGAATTCGTCAAAAATAAAAATTTTTATTTGAGTCCTCCTTAAATTTGAAAAATATCATTGGGGTCCTACTCAAAATAAAACTAATATTTAATTACGTTAAAATCCATATATTTATGACCCCAAAACTCTATTTTAACTACTTTAAATCCTCAAAACAAATATACAGTCATGAGATGGCGTATTAATAATATACGATGCAAGCTCGATTACATATACAATGAAAATATAAAATTATTGATATGTCCTTGAAATCTAGACACGAGGCTCACATATATTGTTTATGTTATTCTAATCATTTTAAATGTTAACTAGTTGGTAGTGTATAGCATACCTTCATTAATGTACTTTGCCCGATGGTGCTTTCAAGAGACTTTATCTCGTTGCTCTTTGATTTCTGTAGAGCATTATAGATGAGCATCTTGAAGAAATCCAGAATCTTGTTTATAAAACTCTTTGAGGTATGCTTCACATTGTACTGTGCCATTGGTATGAAGCAACTTCATTGCAGAGGAATGTTAACCTAGTGAAATCGATATTAAGATTAATGAAATGAAAGTAGTATAACATTCAGTAGTTTATAACAACGCTAATCTAAGATTGAAAAATGGATCACTACATCGTGGACACATATGCTTTAGTTCTTCTGATGTTTGATGTAACCAGCTTAAAGCTCGTGTGGTAGGTGATAAAATTTTATTTCAAAATAATGTAGGTTTCTTTGTTTTTCAATATCCTTTGGAGTTTATTTAGACTTACTTTTAATTATTAGATGTTAAATTACTAAATGATTGTAAAACTGTTTTTTGGCAAGGAAAATATACTTGGAAGGCATTGTTAAGCAAGCTTTTTATGGCCGATATTGGGATCTATGGAATCTCCAAAAGTTAAGAGGCCTGAACTTGAGCTGAAACGGTAATGTATACTAAATTTAAACCAGGTGTATCATCAAGTATTTCACATGTGGTAGATGTGTCAAGCTTGAGATTTAACTAATTGTGTTAGCCTTCTCTTCTAGGATTTGACCAATCAATTGATTGAATTAGAGAGGCATTCAATAACCTTTAACTCAATAAATTTGCTGAGAATGATGGAGTTCATGAAGATCAGAGAGGTCCTTATAGTAAATTTGGGACATCAAGGTAAACTATTATGGATAGATCTATTCTTACCAATAATAATAATAATAAAGGTAAGTTCATGCCCCGCCTTAATATAAAGTGGTTACATATCATCAAAAACGAAAGAAGGTTATGCAGTTGGCTGATATAATATTATGATACTTGAAAAGTCATTTACTAGATGGAAGAAGTAATTTAAATGGAAATTTTTAACATCAGTTTGTCCTGATATTTTTTTCTGATTTAAACATACTGTTTGCAGACACATTCAATTGTTGCATAGTATTCACACCATAATGAATTCACAATTAGAAGCTACGAACTTACTTTTTGAACGATTTTCTAAACAAATGGCTTTGCTAAATATAGAATCACCTGTAAAACAACAAAATATAAAAAATGAGCTATTTGAAACAATTAGAATTCCATATGATGCATATTTCAGCTCTTTAAATGTGACAAAAGTTACTGATTTGTCTTTTATGAAAAATGTTTATATTCTTCTGGTTTTACTACTACTAAAGATCAGTCTTTTATGAAAAATGTTTATATTCTTCTGGTTTTACTACTACTAAAGATCAGTCTAGGAGGCATCAAGGTGTCAATCAAGTGCTATGAAGAATTATGAGTCAGAAACTGCAAGGAGTAGAAGAGACTCACTAGACAGAGTAAGTTTTTCTTGGTTGCTTTAGTTTATTTTTCCCTTGAATATTGCATCAGTATATGTAAGATCGAACCTATTGCCAGTTGTTCACACTGACGTTGCAACTCCTTATGAAAGTGTCGATATTAATATAGTTTTTGGATCTTGAATTATCTACACTGATGGGTTCATCCCCCAGAAATACAGTTGTACCATCTATCATATTCAATATATGCATTTGAATTAGTACTCTAATCTCTTCTCAAGAAGATGTAGGCATTTTCACCCTATCTCTTCTTCTTTCTTTCCTTTTTCATCCCTTACATTTCGAGCCAACAAGAGCGTTTTTCAATTATGTCTATTAAACAAAGTAATTGAATCCATTCAATTTTAGGCATGTTTGACATATAAATAGGAAGTTTTGCTTTGATTATTTGGCAGAAAATTTGTTTCTTATATTAACGCTGATAAATTATTTGTTCATTAGTTCTTCTTACTGTTATAGAGGTAGGTTAGTTTTGAGCCTCCAAAAACAACCGTGAAAATGATGCTTTTACAAGAACATCAGAATTGATTCTTCTTGTATCATCCTTGACGGATAAGCAACATATTAGCCTTCACATGTTGGAGGAAGCTGCAATTGTTCGCTTGAAGGATAGGACAACCCCTTTGAATTCTTTTGTCTTCTAGAATGAAAGGTTAGCCTTAACCCATTTCAGACAATTTATACATTCACATATGCACACCACGTATATATTGAGCTACAAGAACAGTGACTTTTTCTCTTTTCTTTATATATCCATCCAGCGGGTTGTGAGAATGTCAATTTATCCCACATTGCTTGATGAATTTTTTGTTGGCTTCTCTTTGTATTATAAAATGAATCCCAAACATAAGTCTTGTAGGTAAAAAAAAACCCAAGTCTTTCATTATGTGGCCTTTATCAAAAAGGTATTTGGGTTTTTTATCAATAAAATCCCTTAGTATTAAAAATTTTTTGTTTTGATTTATATCTTTTGGGTAATTATATTGTGGTCTAAAAGAAGTTGTAAAGTTACAAAATTGAAGATAATAGATTCTTTACGGCGTCCAAAGATGTAGGTATTTATACCGAACCTCGTTAAAAGTTTGTATTTTATCTATTTATGTCATTTATTTGCTTTAAATTATATTTAATTAGCTAGTAGATTACTTGTTGTTATTGTTTGGGATTTTCATATGATTGTTTAGTTAGGGAATTCTATATTTTCGCTGTATTAGCAACAAGTAGTAGTATCTTGAGTATCCAACAATTAGTAGCAAACATTGTTTGGGCACAAAAAGTAGTATCAGGGCTGAAGGTTATGGTTGTTATTTTACTAGCTATTAAATACAATATTGTGGAGCTTGGGTTTGATTATTTATACTGAACTAGATCTATAAATGGCATCATCATCAACAAAAATCATAACTGTGACAAACACAAAATAGATGTAAAAAAATTTGATGGGAAAAATAATTTTGGCTTGTGGCAAAGTGAGATGATGGATAGCTTGTATCA
>JAVXUL010035907.1:0-11222 GCA_035590515.1 Trichilia minutiflora
CCTTGATAAATCTCGCTTTGAGCAACTTATCCACCTATTTCCTGATAGCCCTTTGCCTTTCAACATTGCAGACTCTCCTCTTCTGTTGGACGGGTTTATGTGAAGAGCTAATCGCAAGCTGATGAGTCATAACCCCGTTATTGATATCTGGCAAGTCGGTATGACTCCAGGCAAATACATCCATATTTTGCCTCAAGGTCTCTATCATTCTTTGTCTATGCTCAGGGCTCAATTGGGTGTCGATCTTCACAGTCCTTTCAGGGTGCTGCTCATCCAGAACCACGTCGATCAGGGTTTCTTCTGGTTTCAACCTGGGAACTGGTGGCTCCTCGCTCTTCCTGACCTGATGGCTAGTAGAAGCTGTATGTTATCCCCTTGATCCCGTTCTTTCATCATTTGCAGGACTCGTGGTCGGGTCAGGACAAGCTTTCAATAGCCTCTTACGAATACAATAAGCTTGCTTAGAAGAAGTGTTGAAATATGATCTAGCTTCTCGTTGATTCCCCCTTACGATGCCAATCCCTTCTCCAACCCTAAACTTTAGCTTTAAGTAGTGGATGCTTTCCATTGCTTTTGTGTTCCTTAAGAAGAGCCTTCCCAGGATGGCCGAATATGGCATCTTTAATTCGACCACTTGGAAGCATACCATAGCGGTCTTCTGGTATGGCTTCTCCCCTATGATGACCGGTAACTATATTGATCCCAGGGGAGTGATAGAGGAATCCCCGAATCCATGTAGGATAGAATTCGATGGAGTCAATTCCAGGTCCTCTATTTTCAGGGAGTCTATTGTATCTTTAAAGATTATATTCGTCGAACTTCCTATATCAAGCAAAATTCTGCTGACCGATTTGGAAGCAAACCCTATTGTCACCACCAAGGCATCATCATGGGGGTAGTGGACTCCCACTTCATCCTCATTCATGAACATGATGGGAATGGTGGCGACTTTTGGCCTCTTGTTCGCCCGCACATTCATCATATGGATGTCTGAAGAGTGTCTGGACAGTGAGTAGCATGCATAATTCTTCTTGGAGCTATTAGAGATCCCGGTAAGGTTGGACTTCCTGCGATGACCATGATGCCGGGATCCTATCCAGGGTAGTCTTCCCCATCCTGATGTTGTCCAGACCTTGGAAGGAGGTGCTGAGAATCAATATAGTTCGTGAGATAACTATTTTTGACTAGTACCTCGATTTGATTCCTCAGATCCTCACACTGATCAGTAGTGTGACCACTTTCTTTGTGAAATTCACAAAATTAGCCCTTGGTCCTTTTAGGCACCTTTGTTTTCATGGTCTGGGGATTGGGGGCCAGGAGACCTTGACTTTTTGCGTACTCATAAATTTCAGATAGAGAAACCTTCAATGGAGTGTAATTTTGGGTGGCCACCTGTTCCATTCTCTTGGGAGAGTTCCTACCGTGATGTTGTTTTGGTGGCCTTTCATCCCTGGGGTACTGGGATGAAAGCTTTCCCTGACCTCTGTCATACTTTTGATGCTCATAGCGGTCTCCTTTTTCTTTTTAGCGCATCTCCTGAGGATATTCCCTCCTGACTGGGACTGTGCGTGATTCTTCCTTCATTCTTAGAATCATCTCATCCTCAATCTCAATTTCATCCAACAGTTTTAGTCGGGTTGCCTCATACGTATCCACAGTGTGCCAGTGAACAGCGTACCAAGCCCTTTCTAATCGCAGGCCCTTTTTAAACCCTTTTAGAGCCAAAGGGTGATGGTAGGCCCCAACTCCATCACTTCTTCGTAGTATCTACACATGAAGTTTTTCAGTGTTTCTCCTGCTTTCTGGCACATTGATAATAACGTGCTCAGATTTTGACTGATGGCCACGGCTCCCCTGAACTCATTTTCAAAGAGCGCCATCAGTTGGTTGAAACTAGTGATACTAGTCAGAGATAGACTCTTGTACCAATGCCTTGTTATCTCTTCTAAAGTCAGGGGAAAAGGGTGACACATTTGCAACTCAATTAACCCATCAATCAACATCATCTCCTTGAACGTGTCGACGTGTAAGGACGGGTCAATTTTTCCTGAGCAGGGAGGCAATTGGGCATCTTGAATTTCTCGGGAAGGACTAAGGATAATATCTCCTCTGAAAAAGGAGATCTGGACCCATAGGAGGGAGCTTGGTTAGCTTCTAGATTTCTTCCCTGAGCAGGGATGTTGTAAGCCCTCATTTCATACAGCATTGTCTTTACACATTCTTCCATCTCCTTTCGGCTGACCGCTGCTACTGCTTCCTTCTCCCGAGCATGTTTTTCATTGAGGTAACACCTTATATCTGAGAAAGTAAGGGTGGGCTCAATTCTCAATTGACCCATCCTTTCAAAATCTCCGTCACTAATATTTCTTTGGTGCTGACGTCCTTCACAAATCTTGAAGGGGGTGTTAATCCCCTGAGGCGCACAAAATTTCTCTGACCTCTCGATCACTTTGGCCTTCCCTTTTTGCTTGGGTGTTAGTCTCTACTCAGGCACATGGACATACGTCTCTTTGGATCCTCAAACTCTCTCTGCACTGTCGCTTCGAGGAATTTGACTTTCTTGCCCTTCAGGAACAAGAGGCGTTATCCCTTCCCCGAGGGAGACGGGTTCCCTGGCCATTTACCTCCTACCTTCTAATAGTTCCCTCTTCAACACTTCAGCTCTGCTGGTCAGAAGCTTGTCTACGTGTCTGTCTCCTGTACGGGCAATACTTTTGCTAGAGCTGGAACCTTCCTCTGCTTGTCTTCTTTCTACCATCTCTGAATTTTTCTAAGGAAAAACTGCAGAAAATATTTTCTCAGAAGACTTCAGAAAATGTTCCTTCCTCCTTTCTTCCTCCACACACGGTACTTTGATGGCTTTTTGTTTGATTCCCACAGACGACGTCAGTTGTTGGTGCGAGTATTGTCTGTGGACCCTCCTTACGACCAACGAGGAATGAATCAGTTGGTGAGGTGTGAGGGTGATGTGGCTATTATTGAACGAAGATTTTTTCACCAGAGAGCGACTGATAGTGTGGCTGTTTCCGGTAAGGCTCCACCTCCTAAGCCTGCAAAGACAGCAAACACCTATAGAGTGATGCTGGGAGGGGTTCTCGACGGGAAAACTTCGATGCCTAAGTCAGAAATAATGTGGAGGAAAAAAGAAATAGACTTTCAACAAAAGAAACAAAGAGAAAATTAGAAATGGCTTGAAATGGGAGAAAAGTGTGTAAAATCTATACCCAAAGGCTACCAAACAGAAATGGCTAGAAACGATGATAATCAGGCTCCATTTTTCTCTCTCCGATTCTATCAGTGTATAATTGAAGTGTAAACTTTCGGTGAGGTTCCAATCAAAATGTCTAAAATTCGAGAGAGAGCCCTCCTCTGTTGAAGAAAGTTACCTTCTATAGTGCATTTCCCTTGAACAATGGTTTGGCATCAGAGAATAGAAAGGATGTGACATTTAACATGGAACAGTGTGTAGTCAAATTTTATTAATGATGCTGACACATCTGTAGGAGTATGGGCCTAACATCGTCCCATCACCTGAAAAAATGGTCAAACGATTTTTAAGGGGCTAACTGTTATCAACCATTCCCATTTTTAATCTGAAAGAGGGGGCATATGTCTACTGATACTCTGTGTAGGAATTCCCGTCCTGATTAGGCATTGCCTACAAATTGATTGTTGAAAGATTCTGAGCCCGAGATAATTCCTCTGAGAAGCTATCCGGGTCTCTGGGGAGGCGACTTGTCTCAGTTGATACTGTTGGATGCCTGAGGCTTACTGTGGATGATTGTGCCATGCCTGAGAAGAAGCTTCAGTCTTCGTGGCGCTTGAAATAGTGAGAATCCTGAGGTGCCATTAATTCTCCTAGAATGCTGATTACTTGGGACGAAACTCACTGGGGCCATGGAATCCCTACGAAGAGGGATTCTCGGGGCAAAATTTGTTTGGAACCGTGTATTCCCTGAGCAGGGAGATACCTGGGACGAGGTGTATCTGAGACGGAGCTGTGTAGGATTACCCCTGACCACCTGCATGTACCTTGCTGACAGGGCATCCATGTGTCACCCTTATATTTTCTCCCAAACATTAACTATAATATTCTATTATTTATCTATACGTCAAGTTCATGAAAAAAACTTATTTTTACTATTTTAATTGCTTTAAATAAATAAAAAATTTAAATAAATTAAATAATAAAAAATAAATAATATTTGAAATTTGAAATTTAGTTGACTGAGTATAAAAAAAGTTTCTAATTTACTTATTTTCTTCTCTCCCTTTATTTCTCTCTTAACCATCCGAACCCATATTTTTTATTAAAAATAAGAAATTAAATCAAGTTTTGAAACTCAACTCTCATGTTTTAAAGAAAACAAACACCAAAAATCAAATCACAAAGAAAAGATTTACCGAAGTAAGGAATAATTTTGATTGAAAATTAAGAGAACTTTGAAAAAAATAAAAAAATTTAAGGTAAGTTTCCTTTGAATAATTTTAATTTTAGTGTTTATGATTTTATGATTTTAAGGTAAATTTTTCGTTTTCTCTTTTTTTGAAATAATAATTTTTTTATATGTCTTTGATAATTGATGCACCAGTAAACCTGAGTGACAGCACCTAGAAGATCTGGGTAATGGTCCGATTAAGTGTCTATTATTGAATTTGTTATATGTTTGATTTTTTTTTTGAGTTAGTTGTATGGGTAAAAAAAAAAAAACTCTTGTTCATTTAATTGACTATATTTGCATATGAGTAAAAAGTTTAATATATACTTGAATTATAGAAAAATTTTCTGTAAAATCAATTATTGATAATTTTTATGGTTTAAAAGAGCAATATATTCTTTTTTGATATATTAGAATATATTTTTATTTTTTATTAATAATAAATATTTATTTTAATTATAATAATAGAATTTAATAATTTTATTTTTTTATAATAATTTATTAATTTTTATATTTTATACTTTTACCTTTTAACTTTAGTCGACAAAGTACACATTTTACACCTTTAGAATGTACAATATTTATACATATTCTACTGATTCTTGTATCCGACAAAAAATTTTGTTGCGTTATTACGAAAACAGGACGGTTAGGTACAAGTTTTGGAATTTACGACAAGATAACTTGTTAAATTTGTAGAAAATTCTAAAAACATCTATATTAAATTATAAAATTAATATTGATCAAACTTTTGTCAAATTTTTAATTTAATATTACCTTACAAAAGAATATATAAAATAATACAATTAATTTTTAATGTATATGTATATGTATATTAATAAACATATTCAAAGACAAATATTAAAATTTGACCAAAAATTTATTGTTGTTAATAGTAATAATAATAGTTATAAAATGAACCTCAAATATTATGTAACTTAAAATTATTATTATCATTGTTAATAATTATAATTTTTAATTAAACTTTTAATCTTTTCTATGATATATTTATTAAAATTTCAATTTAAAATTAAAGATATTAAATTATAAAATAATATATTTAGTTTTTAATATATATATTTATATTAATTTTCATTCATTAATATAACATATGATTTGAATTAATATAATCATAAGTTGTAATGCATTTGAGTTATAGGTCTCCAATTTGAATCCCCAATCCTTCATGGTTATTTTAGATATTTCATAGTTTTTAGTCGTTGAAAAAATAATTGAATTCGATGGCTTTACAATGTGGACGAGGTAGGTTTTAGTTTTCAAAATTGTTCTTTCTCTGTGTAATTTCTTCAAGTCTAGGGTATATATGTGATATTTTATCCTTTAATTATCAAAAAATTGAATATAATTTTTGCCATGTATTTCACGGTGTTAGCTCGTGGAAAACGAAAAGACCAAAAAGACAAATTGGAGTAGTGTTTCGAGGATGAGGAAGTCTGAGGTGAAATCGGCAGGTAATATTATTTGTACATTTATCAATTTCTGGTTATGTAAGTTTTAAAGTTTTATTCATCTAATATTTTTTAATCAAATTTATTGAATATCTTTATTAAAATATTTTTATTTACAATTTAAAAAATTGATACAAATTAATAATATGATTATTAATTTAAAATTTTTATTTAATTTATATTTAAAATTATCAAAATATTTTTAAATTAAATATATATACACAGATACATTATATAACATCTTTAACTATAGCAAAATTCGAGATTGTTATTTATTTAAAAATAAAATTATAAAAATATAAAGGTAAAAATATTAATTTTTAGATATTTTTATTTGAAAAAATAAACAACTTAGTATTAATATTTAAATTTCATAAAAAAAATATTTATGTTAAGACATTCAAATCTATTTAGAATTGAGACTCTTTATATTTTACCCTAATTTTTTAAGTTGAAGATATGCATTCTTATATATTTGTATAGTTTGTTGTAAAGAATTACAGTCATATAAGATATAGCACGAGACTTAAATATGAGAGCAAGTTAGTAGTTTATATATCAATATTTTTTGTTTTAAATCTAGTAGTGTTTCTTCAAAAAAAGGAATTTAATTAATGTAGATTACATACACATGTTGTATCAAATTAAAAAGACAATTGCAGTATCAGGTTATATGGTTAAATGTATTAAAATAATTAGATAACATTACTCCTTCGCCTTTTTTTTTTTCTCCTTTCTTTTCGCAACTTAGAAATCAATTCCCCAAATTGAACTGGGATAAGATGAATTGTCATGCTCAAAATACAAACAACCAGGTTGTTATAAGTGATGACTTGATGTATTTTTTATGATGAATAAAATTATTCTGTATGTGATTAAGTAAATAAATTTGATTGGTTTTAATGAACTATTCATGTCATGGATAAATTTGGTTAAGTTATATTTATACTATATATTGAATCAATGAATTTGTTTAAAAAGTTTAATGACATGTTGTTAAATGATTTGTTAATTTGCTTATTTGGATTAATTGATAAATTGACAAATTGATTAAATTTTTAAGTGATTTTATGTTTGACTAGTGTAACGATTTGAGCGTGTTATAATAAGTTAAGTTATATTGAGCAATATTACACTAATAGCCAAAATAGTTGAGAAAAGTTTAAATGTAGATTATAGGCATCGATACTCACTGGGTGTTTGAAGACTAAAGTATTAAAAAAAGCTGAATATCGATAAGTGTCGATACATAAGAAGAAATGTATCGATACCTCATACAAAGCAGGACTAAGTATCGATACCCAGAGCTTAGAGGATCGATACTTAATCACTATAAAGCAAAGTGTCAATACAAAGAAAATAAAGTATCAATACACGACTCTTTAAACTTCTCAAAAAGATGATACATAGAGAAAAATCGATACATTAGCTTGAAAGATCGATACCTGAACTCAACATCACCATAAGTATCAACAAATTGCCAAAGTATTGATACATGGTGCAGACTTCAAACTAGAGTTAGTTTCACATATTTATTGTTGATTTAGAGCGCCATTGAATCCATTACTCAAGGACATAAATACACACTATTTGTAAAAGATAATAAGAATTTTTAGCGTATATTAAGCTCAACTTTCAGAGAATAACAAGAACATTTTTTTACATTAGATTTCTCTCATCTGTTTCATTCATTTATTTGTACTCTAATAAGAGAAAGTTAAAAAATAGAGCACTTATTGTATATCTACTTTGTTAGAGAGTTATTCTTTTCATTTTATTATAATTTTTTTGGGTTGGTCTTCAACCTTGAAATAAAGATTTAATTGGGTTACTCTTCATCCAATATAAAGAAAGTTTGTATTTGGTTGCCCTTTACCGTTAAGAAGGAGTTGTATTTGGGTTATTTTTGACTCAAACGAAACTAAGATGTTTAGTAATACATCTAAAGATCAACCGAGAAGAGTAGATGTAAGCTTAGCTGTCGACCTACTATAAAAATCTATTGTTTGATTCTTTCTCCCTCTTTACTTTTATTTGTTATTAATTGCTTAAGTGTGTACATTTGCCATTGATTGTTGCATTAATCATTTAGCAAAATTTATTAATCTTTTAAATTTGCCCTCTAACTAATTTACCCTCCATCTTGGGTGTTATACTCTGGGATAACAAGTGGTATCAGAGCTTAACTTAAATTTTTATCAAGATTAATATCTTAAAGTAGTAGATCATAATGACATCATCTAGTATTCTATCATAAATTATAGAGTGTCAGTCTATTCATTGTCCTCCCTTTTTCGATGGTATCGATTATGCTTATTAGAAAAAGAAGATGCAAATTTATTTGACTACCCTAGATTTTAACATCCTTAGCATTATAGAAGATGAGTATACAACACCCATGGTTATAATAGATGAGACCACTAGAAAAAGAAAACCTAAACCAAAGAGAAATTGGATTATAGATGAGAAGAATCAATTTACTCTCAGTGGAAAAGACATGAACGTTTTGTTTTATGCATTGGATAGGATAGAATTCAATAAAATTTCAGGGTGTGAGAATGCAAAAGAGATTTTGGATATGCTAGAAGTCGCATATGAAAGGATGATTAGAGTCAATGACTCAAAAACCCAACTTCTATTTTATGACTATGAACTATTTAAAATAAAATCACATGAAAATATTAAAGATATTTTTACACGATTTACTGATATCATTAATGATTTAAAAGCTCTTGGTAATACTTATTCTAATATAGATATAATGACCAAGATTTTGAAAAGCTTGCTAAAGTCATGGCAAGCTAAAATGACTACCATTCATGAGGCAAAAGACTTGAAGACTTTTTCGCTTAATGAACTATTTGAATCCCTCGTAATGTATGAATTAGAAGGAAAAACAATCAAGAATGAAAATTAAGAGAAAGGAAAGAAAAATATAGCACTTAATAATACAAAAGATGAGGATGATGAAGAGAGTGAACATGCAGAAACTGATAAAAACGAGTTTCTATTGATGATAAAAAGAATGAAGTTGTTTTTCAATAAATATAGATCAAAGATAAGAAACTATAAGACTAAAGACTTTCACTAGATTGATAAGGCTGATAAATATAAAAAGAGTAAAGAGAAGAAAAAGAAAAAAAAGTTATATGTTATGAGTGCAAGAAACCTAAACACACACATACAAAATATCTAATAAGGAGATTCAAAAAGAACAGCAAAAAGACCAACAAAGGTGATATAGGACGATTCGTCTAGTAAAAAAAAGAACATCATCTTTTAACAAGCAAATTTCTGTCTTATGGGCAAGCGTGATGATATTCTTCTTTGTATTATGATTCTTATTCTAGTAATAAAGATGACCTCATACATGATGAATTAGTAGATTTGAAAACTAAATTTGAGAAGTTATGCATGAAATATAAAGAAGTCAAAAAAATTCATCTTTGATCAAAGAAAATGAATCTTTAAAAGTGCAAAGTGATGAATTTGAAAAGAAAATGTTTATTATTGTACTAAGGAATTGAACATGTTAAAAAATAAGAATAATGAATTGAATAATAAGGTAAAAGATCTTAGAGGCTTACTAGCAAAATTCACTAATGGTAAAGATACATTAGATAAATTGTTAACAAATCAAAGATTAACTATTGATAAAGCTGGGATAGGTTATAAGACATAAACAAAAAAAAAATATTTATGCAAATTACTTTGTTAAATCTTCAAAATAAATAAGTTCTTTGTTATGTATCACTATTGCTCTAGAAGAGGATACTATAGTAACACATGTCCTTTTAATAAAAATACCTATAAGGATAAAAAATAGTTTAGATCCTCAAGATACATTTAAAAATCTGAATGTATTTGTTAAGGTGGCAATGGTTCCAAAGCCTAAGGCTAACTTTTATGACCTAAAGTTAAATAGGTACCAAAATAAATGTATTTATTTTATAGGTACCACATATAAAGAGCATTAAGTACAACAAAAAGTAGTTCTTAAACAGTGGATGCTCGAGGTATATGATAGGAGATAAAAGTTTATTTTTATGCCTAAGAAAGAAGAAAGGAAAAAATGTAATATTTTTTGATAATAGCTGAGAAAAAGTGCTTAGTATTGATGAAATTGAGGTAAACAATATTAAGATTAATGATGTTCTTTGTGTTAATGATTTGAAATGCAATTTGCTTAGCATAAGTTAATTATGTGATAATAGATTCAATGTTGTATTTCTTAATGATGTATGTGATGTGATTGATGCTAATGATAAGAAAATCTTGTATGCTCTTAGAATTAGTGATGTGCATGTAATTGAATTTGGTAGAATTAATGTTGTGAATGCCATATGTTTGTAAATGCTATGTGATGATTTATGATTATGGCATAGAAGATTAAGTCATTATAGCATAGACCTAATTAGTAAACTAGCTAGACAAAGCATATTAAATAACCTTCATAACCTCAAGTTTACCAAGATTAAGACATGTGAACCATGTCAAATAGGTAAACAATTAAAAAGCTCATTCAAATCTATGAATATTGTGTCAACATTTAAACCCCTAGAGCTTATTCATATAGATTTGTTTAGACCCAATAAAGTTGCATAATTAAGTGATAAGTTTTCTGCATATATCATAGTGAATAAGTACTCAAAATTTATATGGGTATTTTTCTTAGAGAATAAGAATTATACATTTGAGGAATTTAAAAAAAATTTATGATAACCCAAAAAAGCTTGAGCTTAAGTCCGATGTTGGTATATTCCTAGGCTATTCTTCAAAAAGTAAAGTATTTTAAGTATATACTAGGAGAACTCAAGTGGTTAAAGAGACCGTAGATATAACCTTTTATAAGTTTGATCTGAATTTGGCTAAGATGCTTACTAATGAGAAAGCAAGTGAAGTTGAGGTTTTAGAGAAGTTGAATGATTTGAGGATAGATAATGGTTCTAAGGAAGAAGGGAAGGAGATAATAGTTGAGCATATAAAAAAATATTTTAAGGAACTTCTAAAGGTTTAAAAGTATGCATCAAATCATTCTTGAAAGTTGATCATTTCTCTAGGTGTTAGGACTAGAAGAGCAAATCAAGAAATACACTGAGAGCTTGAGAAAATCTAAAATTTTACATTTGTGTCTCAAATAGAGCCAAGTAGAGTTGAGGATGCATTAGATGATAAGGATTATGTCTTAATAATACAAAAGAAATAAATGAATTCCAAAGGAATGAGGTATAGACCTTATATCACACCCGTGATCGTCCTTCAAGGGCATATTTGTAATTTCACCGTATCTTCCATTCATGCTTTCCTACCATCG
>JAVXUL010035918.1:0-11221 GCA_035590515.1 Trichilia minutiflora
TACTAATGCCTTGCGGGTTCTAGAGGTGCATTCTAAGTAATAGGATGTATTTCTAGGATTCGCGGCGATTGCCACGTAGCCGACTAGGTTCGGGGCGTGACAAGGTTCATTCGAACAAATTGTTCAGCCTTTTCAGCCAACTTCTATCTGCACTCTTACTTCTTCTATGTTATCTGCATCATATTGCTTTCACTTACTAATAAGACCATGGCTCTTTTGAAGACTTTAATTAGATCTGCAAGACTTAATATGGTGTTTACTTTAGCTTTAATATTTATCAGTTTCAAGAAATATCTTCTATATCATAGAATAATGTGTATATATACACTATCAGCTAGGCATATATTCCTACCTTTCATTTTTAAGAGAGATAAATTACTAAAATTCATTTTTTTCATTAAACAAAAGTTTATATTAGATAAAAAGATACATATCAGGTGATTATAAAAAGTACCGAAATAAAAAAGAAAATATAATAACAAAAATAACAAAAGAAGAAAAAACAGAAAACTTAACTAATATTTAATTAGGGTGAATATTTTTACACCAATTAAGTGTCACGCCCCTGATTATGGGGTCCATATGTGACATTAATCACAGATTCTGGGTATGTATTCTTTATAAATTAGAATACATACCAAGAACCTATAAGGCTAATATGGTATTTATTTTTCATAAAAATATTTAAAATACTCTTAATATATATATCATCCAAACTTTCAAACTTTGTTTAATCTCAATCAAATCTCAATTATTTCTCTAATATCCAAAAACATCTCAAATTAATATCATTTACATCAACGCAAAACATGTATCATCTTTAACCTAAATAATGTATAATATCAAATCATTTCAATCGTCTCTCCAAGACATCTTAATCATTTCTATAATAAAATCTATACATTAATTATATGAAAATTTAAAACCATAAAATTATACAATCTCTCTTTTTACATTATTAAATACAAACATATACATAGGTTTTACAAATCCTATAACAAGAAAAGTAAATATAAATTTCATAAATCCTCCCAGTGGACTCTAAGAATTGAGATATGAGTCTAGTTTGAGAATTATACTTGAGTGCGCTATCCTTACTCTATCACCACCTTTCTAATGCCTCGTCTAAACTTGAATTCACTTGTAAGTAAAAAAAAAAGGGTGAGTATACTAACGTACACACATTAAATGGATGTAATATATAAAATAGATATAAAAATAAAATATAGAAAAAAGGTTTTTAATAAAACACTTTAATAAAATAATTTTTGAAAATAATTTTTATTTAAAACTATGGCCTGCTACATATATCCAAATCATTGGGTCTGGCCATCCACTCTCGATAATTACTTTGATTAGGATCAATCCTGAGCCATCAATAACTGTCCTCATATCAAAATTTATCATACGATATATATGTTCATAAAACATTCTCAAATAAATTTCTAATAAAATGATAAACAATTTTCTATTAAATAAACTGCGCCTATTACTAACGTTGACCTCAAGTAGTTTGTGAATTTTCATATAACTTTCCTTTATGTTTTTGTCTCCATTCCATTACAAATAAGGTAGTTACTTCTCTTATATTGACCCCATCGATGCTTCACTATTTAGTACGGCCACTGTCTTGGTCTATAAACTCTGTAGCTATAGTTGGGATTCTAACTATAATATCATAAAATAAATACACAAATTTGGTCCATTGACCATATTCTCATCACAAATAATAATAACATACATATATCTCATATCAAAACTTTATTATATAATTAACACCTCGCTAATAAGGCCTTAAATACGTATAAAACATGCAATAGGCTATATCATTCATTTTCCAAAACATAAAACATATATATTTCACAAACATTCTTTCCAATGTCTCAAAACAATAATAATATTAGATTTAAAAACATTCATAAAAATTTGAAAGCATACAAATAAAATTTCACTCATTATTCACCCTCCCTAATCAACCCTCACTACTTAGCACCTATAGGACGTCCCTTACACTACCATCGTCATCTAAAATACGTATCTTTATATTTTTATTATTCTTATATTTAATATAATATATGTAATCTACATATAAAATGATCATGCGTGTATTTTTACTTTTCTTAGTTGATATTGAACATATTGAGGCTTTATACTTTATTAAACTATTTTTAAAAAAAATCATGCCTTTTAAATTCATTTATAATCCATCATTTATATCTATCCAAAGTAAACTCTAGTCATGAAAATGTATTAAATCTTGAGATTTGAGCTTAAATCAAAGTTTAAAAACTTACCCAAAATTTAAAAGCAATTTAGAAAGCTAAACTACTAGTTGACTATGTGAGACATGAGTAGTTGAAACCCTAACTCTTCCTATTCTCTAATCTTATTTAAATTCATAAATGTAAATTAAATACGAGTTAGAAACATTGATAGGGGGTTTGATTTGGGTAGAAAAATGGAGATTAATTGGTGGAATCCATAGGAAATAAGAGTAGTTTGGTCAAATTCTAAAAAGCGAAATGAGAGAGAGATGGGAGAGATAGAAAGAGATGAAGATGATGTTAAAAATGGCTAATTTCTACTCTTGGATCCATTTTTTATAATTCTTATGAATATACCAATTTGTCCTTGATAGTTTGAATAAAAGAACATTCTAGAAATAAGTAAATTGGCCTTTTTATAGGGTAGATATGTTGTTTCCTATATCATAATTAATGTTGATTCATGCAAATTTATAGAAAGTATCGATACTTTCCCTTTATAGTATCGATACATTTATATTTGGCCTCCATATATTAATACTTTCATACATTCCAGTTATTCCTCTATTATCCTAGACGTATCGCACATCTTCATGTATAAGTGCCGATACTTGGGCTTTAAGTATTGATATTTAGGTTGTATGTTAAAGTATCAATATTTTCATTTTTATCTTATGAGTATTGATACTTTACTCAATGGTATTAATACTTTCATATGCAATACTCCATCTTTCACCTTTTATAATATATCGTATTTTTTGTATACAAGTATCGATACTCGAATTTTAAGTATTGATACTTGTATACAAAAAATATAATATATTAGAAAAGTTGAAAGAAGGAGTATTGTGTAAGTGTTAATACCTTTCCTCAGTTTTAGACAAGTATTTATAAATTTCTCTCTAAGTATCAATACTCAGATCTTATATTCACCAATTTTAGAAAATATCATTCGAGTCTACTTATAAATAAAACTAATTGTTAATTTTGTTAAAGTCCCTATGTTTACGACTTTAAAATTCAATTTTAACCAAACTAAATGCCTAAAATAATGATTAAATCTTAATGGTATGTTGACAATCCACTAATTATGCATGTGCATGCATAAAAATACCACTGTATCACCCCTAAGTTTTAAACATGGGGCTCACATTCTATCACCCTTAAAAGAATTTTATTTTTAAAATTTGTGTATCTTAGTATTGAAACAAGTATGGATAATGGCATCGAATCTGAACCTCAGATTCTTATGTCATCTTTTTTATCATAGCACTCTGTCATAAAACTTTTACCATTAAAATGATGTTGCTTCGTAAGACTCATTCTTGACGATCTAAGATTGCCATTGGTTGTCTTCATAACTTCGGTCATCTCGTAACTAAATTAGTGAAGATCCTATGACGTGTGTTAGATCAAAAACATATTTTTTAAGTATCAAGACGTGAAGCATATTATAGATTTTTTCTATCTCGGGAGGTAATTCCTAATGATATGCCATGGGTCTAATTTTTTCTATGATCCTCAAAGGATTGATATGTTGAAGATGAAGTTTTTCTTGATTCCTAAATTGGATTACTCTCTTTTATCGTGATACTTTCAAAAATACCATGTTTTCTATTTCAAATTCTAATTTTTGATATCCCTTCTCCGAGGATGATTTTTGCTAATTTAAAGCTATCGTTAACTTATCTTGAATGTTCTTGATCTTTTTGTAGTTGCTTCTATTATCTTAACGTTACTCAATTGCCTTTCACCTACTTCATCTGAGCATAAAGGCATTTTTCATTTATTTTCATACAAGGCCTCATATGGAGCCATACTTATACTAGCTTGATAAATGTTGTTGTAGGTAAATTCAACTAATGGTAGATGCATGTCCTAACCTTCTTAAAAATTAGATGCATGTCCTAAATTCCTTGAAAATCCATTACGCAAGTCTTTAACATATCTTTTAGTATCTGGATGATTTTCTTAGACTGACCATTAGTCTGAAGATAGAATATTGAGCCAAAATTTAATGTCGTACCCACAACTCTCTGAACACTATATTAAACTCAAGATATAAATCAAAGATTTTGATATGATACTATTATAACAGATATTCCATACAATCTTATAATTTCTGTCACATATAGCTTAGCTAATTTCTTTACTAAACACTTGATTCTAATTGACAAAAAATATTCTAACTTGATTAATTGATCAACAACTAACCAAATGGTGTCATGTCTGGCCTATGTTCAAGGCAAGACAACTATAAAATCTATAGTTATACGTTCTCTACTTTCACTTTAATATCTATAATGGTTACAGTGTTCTAGTTAGCTTCTAGTGCTCTGCCTCAACCTCTTGGCATGTCATGCATTTGGCAACATACTTTATAATCTCTCTTTTTATACTTGATTACCTGTACTTCTTTCTGATGGTTTGGTATATTTTTATACTATTAGGATGCATTGCAAAAGCTAAATAATAAGCTTCTTTCAAGATTGCCCTTTTCAGCTTATCATCCTTGGGTACGCATACTCTGTATCTTAATGTTAGGATTTTATTTTGAGTAATGCAGTAATCTCTTGGGTTAACATTCATAATCCCTTGACAAGCCTTGATTAATTTAGAATCTTGTATTTATTTCTCCTTTATTTGATCTGTTAAGGTTGGCCTCACTATGATGGCCTCACTATGAAATTAGTGACCATTGCTATATTCTAACACCATTCTAAGCTCTCTCAAAATCTTCATTTCTAATAACAAAGGTAAGTCTATAATTCTGATATATGCTAAGGTGACTAATGATTTTCCAATATATTAGTTTTTTCAAGATGGTACTCAATCACTAGATCATAATCTTTAATAAGTTTAAGCCATCTTTCTTGTTTTAGATTCAACTCTTTCTGTGTCAGTAGATAATTTAGGCTTTTGTGGTTTGTGAAAATCTAGCATTATTTTTTGTATAGGTAATGTCATCAAATCTTCAAAACAAATACTATAGTTGCTGGTTCCAAGTCATAAGTAAGATAATTCACCTCATTCTTTTTAAGTCATCGAGAAGCATATGTAATTATCTTTCTGTCTTATATTACACACCCAAGTCCCTTTTCAGATGCATCACTATAAACCACATACCTATTTTTTAGTATTGAAAGTGTTAATGCCAGAGATGTGATAAAAAGATATTTTAAGGCTTGAAAACTTTGCTCACATTCTTCTGTCCATTTGAACTTTACTTCTTTTTTGGTGAATCAGGGTCAATGAAGTTGGTAACAAAGAAAACTGCTCAATGAGCCTTCTGCAATAACCAACTAACCCCAGAAAACTTTTTATTTTACTAACATTCTTAGGCTTGTTCTATTGTATAATGGTCTATACCTTTCAAGGATTTATACATAATCTATCCTTAAAAGTTACACGCCTAAGAAATACTATTTTTCTTAACCAGAATTCGCACTTAAAGAACTTTGGCTTAAGAAATACCACTTTTCTAAGACAGAATTTGCACTTAGAGAACTTTGTATATAACCTTCTTTCACATAAGATTAATAGAGCAATCTTTAAATGTTGGGCATATTCTTCTTTAATCCTGGAATCCACTAGAATGTCGTCTATAAATAAAATCATAAATTTATCTAAGTACGGGTAAAACACTTGATTTATGAGGTCTATAAATGTAACTGGGGCATTAGTTAATCCAAACGATATTATAAGAAACTCATAATACCTATACCTAGTTCTAAAGGTCGTCTTAGAAATATCATCTTCTCGAATTTTTCAATTGATGGTAACCCAATCTCAATTTCTATCTTAGAAGACATATGGACACATTAAAGCTAATCAAATAATTTATTAATCCTCAGTAACAGGTACTTATTCTTAATGGTAACCTTGTTTAACTTTTGATAGTCTATGTATAACCTTAATGTTTCATCTTTCTTCTTTATAAATAATATAAGTGCACTACACGGTGATCCATTAGGTTGCATGAAACCTTTATCAACTAAATCTTAGAGTTGCACATTTAAGTCTCTAAGTTCAACTTGTGCCATTCTATATAGTGGCATTGAGATTGATATGGTGTTGGAACCAATTCAATATGGAAATCAAACTCTCAATCTGGTGGTAGTTCAGGCAACTCTTCTAAAAATACATTAGAAAACTCCCTAATTATCGGTACTTGTTCTACTGTAAACTCTAAAGCCATAATATCAATAATATGTGTCAAATATGTTTGACACTATTTTTTTATCAATTTTTGGGCTACCAATACTGAAATCACGTATATGAGTAGTACATTCTGCTTACCTCTCAATAAAATCTCTAGTTTAGTCAGATTTTTGAATATCAACTACTTAGTAAGTCAGTCTACTAAAGATTGATGTCATGATAACTAATATATTCCTAGAAGGGCATCAGAGTCTTATATATTTAGGAGAATTAAATCTGCTTCTAGTTTTATTTTCTCATAACGATTATTCAATCTCTAAATACTACTTTTTTTTAATAATCTTTGGCTTAATAGGGTTTGTACCACTATCTTTTGATCTAATGGGGATAAGTCTCTATCCATATGCGATGCAAAGATAGTATTAATAAACGATCTATTGGAATTTAGATCGATAAGAATGTAGACAAATTGCCTGAATATATCAATCATAGTTATCATTACATCTGGATTGACTTGAACTTGTTCTTGGTTAAGTGCAAAGATGTATGTCTTTACTCAGTTTTAAGCCTTCTGGGTACCCTATTGTGCTATAGATGAACTATCTACTCCTGATCTTCTGTTAACTAGAATAATAGTCAAACCCACTAATTGCTATTACTACGGATAAGTAGGATATTGGCTAGGTGTAGGTTATCTATTTGTCTCTGTTTTGGGCAAAAGAAGGTAGTACCTTTTAACATGTCCCATCTGTTTATAATAGAAGCACATCTATTGTACTCTACACGTACCACTATAATATTTCTTATAATTAAGGTATCTGTTTATATTTTATTTTTGCCTTGAAGTTGTAGCTGACCCTTGTGTTGATAAACTTAATTTGGATGGTCTTAGACCCTGTGGAGAGAAAAGTGGATTGCTGACTGGGCTAGTAATAGAGACATTACTAGATGATTCATTACTATAGCTTTCTTATAAGTTTGGTCAATCTATATATTCAAATTTTTTCTTTTCTGAAATATACCCTAACTCTTCCCATTAGCTTTTTCATCCAAAAAGCCATTTGAACAGTCTTTTTATAGCCTTGATTCCCTACCAGTATAATCTTCTCTTTAATTTTAAAGTTTAGTCACTCTTTAAACTCAACACATGACTCTTTTTATTAGCATACTCAGGCACGAACTCTACTTACTCTCTTAACTAAGTCTCATACTTACCCATTATTTTTTTTATTTGTTTGAGTCTTAAAAACTCTTGTTTCTTTTGATGACAATGGAAGGGGTTATAATATTGGTATTTAAACTCTTGCTGAAAATCATTCCAAGTTAAGAGTTCTGAAGTCCTGGCTTTTATATTCTGTCACCAAGTGGCTACACTTCCTTTTAATAAATGAGTAACCAATTTCAATTTAATTTCATCCTCCAGTCTTATATCCTTTAAATTTTGCAAATCATTTATCTATCTATTTCTTAATATAACATTAATTGTACCTCAAATGGCACATTTTTTAACTTTTGAATTTTTTAATGAGCTTAAAGAGTTTCAAGGTTGTCTATAATAATTCAGCTATCACTGAACCTGTAAGCATCCTTAGATACGGGTAAGGATAAGGATAAGGGTATAAAACTGGTCTAGGTTATCCTTGTGTCTGAGCAAAATTTTGAGCATTCTAATATACCAAAAAGGCTGCCCATACTTTTGGTATCATAGGAAAAGGTATCCCAGGTGGATATTATAGTAGGGATGGTACTTTAGGTTGTCTAGGTTTAGGTGGTGGTATATAAGAGGATATATCATATTCCTCTTAAAGAATTATCTCTCTTTTGGGCCTTCCCCTTCCTTTTATTAATGGTTGTGACATCCTTTTCATTATAAAAAGAAATAGGGTTCAATTCTACATGTACATATATTAAAGGCGACAAATTTCGTATAACTCAACTCAATTTAATTCACTGGGATACTTTTTAAAATCATTTGAAATCATATAAAACTATTTTAAAATCATACTTAATCATTTTCAAAATCATTTTGAAACCTTGGCTTTGATGTCAATCTAATTGTCATGCATTCAATCATAAGGCTTACATGTTACAACTGTCACAGATTTCTGGTATATATTCTTTTTACCGAGATCATACACCAAGAACCTATAAGGTTAGTATGGTACCTATTTTCATAAAAACATTTAAAACACTCCCAATATATATATATTATCCAAACTCCCAAACTTCTTTTAATTTTAATAAAATCTCAAGCACTTTTATAATATCCAAAAACATCTCAAATCAATATCATTTACAACAACGTCAAACATATATCATCATTAATTTTGGTTGAATAGAGAGTAAGGTTCATTTGACCAAATTCTTCATCCTTTTTTGGCAACTTATGTCTGCATTTTCACTTCTTTTGTGATATTTGTGCCATACTGCTTCCATTTACTAATAAGATTATAGCTCTTTCAATCAGATCTATAATACTTGATATGATGTTTACTTTAGTTTTAATATTTATTAATTTTAAGAAATATTTTTTGTCTTGTAGAATAATGTACGTATATGCACTATCAGCTAGGCATATATTTTCACCTTCCATTAAACAAAAAGTTCATATTAGATAAAAAGATATATATTAGCTAATTACAAAAAGTACCAATATAAAATAGAAAATATAATAACAACAATAACAAAAGACAAAAAAAAAAATTTAACTAATATTTAATAAGGTGAATATTTTTATCACCAATTAAGTGTCACACCCCTGATCGTAAGACCTACAAGTGACAACAGTCATAAATTCTTGGTATGTATTCTTTATTCCCAAAACATGCACCAAAAACCTATAAGGCTAGTATAGTACCTATTTTTCATATAACATTTAAAACACTCCTAATATATATATTATCCAAACTCCCAAACTTCTTCTAATCTCAATCAAATCTCAAGAACTTTTATAATATTCAAAAACATCTCAAATCAATATCATTTACATCAATGCAAAAACATATGTCATCATTAACCTAAAGAATGTATAATATAAAATCATTTCAAATCATCTCTTTTAGACATCTCAATCATTTTTATAATAAAATTCATACATTAGTTTTATATGAAAATTTAAACCATAAAATGATACAATCTCTCTTTTTATATAATCAAATACAAATAAATACAAAGGTTTTATAAATCCTGCAACAAGAAAAGTAAATATAAATTTCATAAATCCTTCTAGTAGACTCTAAGAATTGAGATATGAGTCGAGTTTAAGAATTATATCTGAATGTACTATTTTAATGCTATCATCACCTTTTTAATGCCTTATCTAAACTTGAATTCACTTATGAGTAAGGAAAAAGAGTGAGTATGCTAATATACACTCAGTGAGTGGATGTAATATATAAAATAGATATGAAAATAAAATATAGGAAAAAGGTTTTAGTAAAACACTTTAATAAAGTAATTTTTAAAAATATTTTTTTATTTAAAATTATGATTGCTATATATATCCAAATCATTGGGCTCGACCGTCCATTCTCAATAATTACTCTGATTAGGAGTTATCCTAAGCCATCCATGACTATCATTATATAAAAATCCATCATACAATACATATGTTTATAAAATATTCTCCAATAAATTTATAATAAAATAGTAAATAGTTTTCTATTAAACAAATCAGCCCTATCACTAACATTGGCTTTAGGTAGTATGTGAATCCTCATATGACAGTCCTCTACTTTTTCATTTAATAAGCTATTCTATCACAAATGAGATTATTATCTCTCTTATATCGACTCCGTTGATGGACCACTCACCTAGTACGATCATTGTCTCGGTTCGTATCTAAGCTACTAAACTTTATAGTTATAGTTGGCCCTCCAACCATAATATCATAAAATAAATACACAAATTCAGTCCACTGGCCATATTCTCATCACAAATCATAATAATATACATATATCTCATATCAAAAATTTATTATATAATCATCATCTAGCCTCCAAGGCCTTAAATATATATAAAACATATAATAGGCTATATCATTTAATTTTCAAAATATAAAACATAAATATTTCACAAAAATTCTTTCCAATGTCTTTAAACATTAACAATATTAGATTTAAAAACATTTATAAAAAATTTTGATAGCATACAAATAAAATTCCATTCACTATATAGGAAGCACGAACACTCCCTAATCAACTTTCATTTTTTGACACTTTTAGAGCATCCCTTGTATGAGCATTATTGTCCAAAATATGTATTTTCATATTTTCATTATTCTCATATTTAATACGATAAATGTAATCTACATATGAATAATCATACATGTATTTCTATTTTTCTTAGTTGACATCAAACCCATTGAGGCATTTTACTTTATTAAGCTATTTTTTAAGAAAATCAGGCCTTTTAAATTCATATTCACCAAAAACGATTTGTTACACCCCAACCCGTAGGGCCCACCTGTGATAGACGCCACAGACCTCCAGGATGCATTCAATCACATAGAATACCCCCTGTAGGCCTGTAAGGCATTCACAAAAAAAAATCCAATTTCCAAAAACACTGCCAATAATCAATCAATCTGACATCCAAACTCCGAATGTACATATATATGATCATAAGTACATCAAAATATATTCAGAACACATAGTATAGATAAAACATTCATCCTGAATACAATCCAAGGAGTCAATACGCTCCAAAACAAATGTAAATATGTTTGTTACAAATCTGTTTCTCACTCGTCAAATATCCATAAACAAATAAAACACAAAAGCTACCAGTGGACTAAG
>JAVXUL010035929.1:0-11221 GCA_035590515.1 Trichilia minutiflora
CAAATGCTATAAAATGGTAATTAATGCAATTGAATTCTTCATGGAATTCAGGTAGCTTTCCCTAATTTGGAGACATTATGGATTTATAAGATGAATGAGTTGAGAAAAATATGGCACCACCAGCTTCATTCAGATTCCTTCAGAAATTTAAAGAAGGTGGTGGTAAATGGCTGTGATAAATTAATGAATATTTTTTCATTGAATATTATTCTTGGAGGAAGGTTCGAGAAGATGGAGAGTTTGTCGGTATTATCTTGTCCTTCAATAAAAGAGATTGTTGAAGAAGAAGAGGTCCCAAGAGTAAGTACGAGCAACAAGTTTCAAGTGTTTCCTCAATTAACTTCGTTGAGGTTATGTGATCTACGAAGCCTTACAAGTATCTACCAAGGAATCCATAAGTTAGAGTGGCCAACATTGAAAAAATTAGCAATAGAATTTTGTCCTAAAGTGGAAATATTATTTAGTTCTTCACAAGTAATGAATGGGGAGATAGAGAGCCAACTACCTCTGTTCTTGGTGGATCATGATAAGGTAAGTATAAAATTAAATTAATTAATTGTTTAAATATATTATTATTTTGCTAATTAATTAGTTACTAATTTATTGATTTATTTTTCTTAAATTCATAATCTCATAATTTCATGATAATTGGATCATCTCTAATTCTAATTATTAAAAAAACAACATTTATATTAATTTTTGTTAAATAATTTTGCATCCTATTGTTTTAGTCTCTATTAATTGAAATACACTTTTTTCACATCACACGCTCTTCTGCACTTTTTTCAATTTTTAATTTTTTTTGTTATGAAAATATTAGTACACAGAATTATATTTTAAATAAAAATAACGAGTTGTTTTACTTTGTACACTCATCAATTCTATTACTAATTCTCTTTTATTTTGTAAATTAATTAAATTTAATTTTTGATTATTTTGCAATTTAATTATTGTAAAAGACATTACTATTCTTAATTCAAACCAAATTTTTTTCATTTTTTTTTAATGTTTAGAATTCATATGAAATACATTTAAATTCCCACCAACCTTTTTTTTTTTATTTTCAATAAAATAAAGCTGCAATTAAACAAATATTCTAGCTCCATCTCTAAATAAGTAATATCAAACATCTTTTTATTAATTTTTTTACCAAACATCTTCTCATTTTTTCTTTTAAAGCAACTAATATTAAAAAAAAGCCTAAATACTTTAAATTCTTTCGATACATTTCCCAAATATCTATTTTATTATCTTTACTTTTTTTCCAAATATTTTTTGTATAGCGAAATTTCAAAATTAATATTCTATTAAAAATTTACTATCTATATTATAAAGCCATTGTATAATTTAAACATTCTTTAAATCTAATTAAATACTAATGTTTTCTTTTAATTTTTTAATTTTAATATCTACTTGGTTGGTTTTCAGGTTGCATTTCCAAATCTTAACACTCTCGAAGTAAGATACTATCATGGATTGAGAAGTTTGGCAGCACTCTCAACAATTGAAAATCTGATAAAACTTGAAAGAATAGAAATAATGTATTGCAAAATGATTGAAGAAATCATGCAACAGCTTGGAGAAGTGAAGGAAAATTCTTTTATTTTCAGCCAATTGATATATTTGAAACTTCACGAATTACAAAGGTTTAAACATTTTTTTGGGGGAAATTATACTCTTGAATTTCCATACTTGGAAAAAATGGTTGTGTCTGGGTGCCCAAACATGAAGATTTTTTCAGAAGGGGTACTAAGCACACCAAAACTACAAAAACTGCAATTAACACACCAGTACATGGGACAGATTAAAGAGAGGTGGGAAGGAAGCCTTAATTGCACCATACAAAAAATGTTTGAAGAAATGGTATGTGTTTAGATATTATATATCAAAACTTCTCATGCTTCTCCATTAATTGCTCCTGCATAGGTTTATATTATTGTATTTCATATTATTTTTCTTTGTTTATTTGGAGCATTTGTCTGAACACCCAATCTAATAGAAATGATAAATATTATAAGTTTTATTGTACAGACATTTCCTTCATTTTAACTAAATATTTTTTAATTTGGTAGGATGGACTCCTTGGCTTAGAGAAGTTCGTTCATACTCTCAAAAGTTCCATGTGTGAAAGAAACGTGGCATGATCAAACACTTCCTGTTAGCTTCTTCAGTAATTTATTGAATCTAGTGGTGGATGATTGCAAGCTTATGTCAATTGCTATTCCAGCCAATCTGCTACCGTTCTTGAAAAATTTGGTAACTCTGGAAGTAACGAATTGTGATTCTGTAGAAGAGGTGTTTCATATAGAAGAGCAAAATGTATATGAACATTTTGTGGAACTATTTCCTGGCTTAGGCAAATGGATCTCATTGATCTTCGAAAACTCAAAAGATTTTACAATTTTAGCCAGGGTATAATTGAATTGTCCTCCTTGAATACTCTAAACATTGAAAATTGCCCTAACATAGAGACATTCATCTCCAATTCTACACATGATCAACCTCTCTTTAATGAAAAAGGTGATTCTCTTACTTTCCTCAATAACCTCTCTTTTCATTGTGCTTTATTCTCTTATCCAATAATTTAATGCAATTATCAACTAATTTTTCAATTCAAATTATGATTACATTCCCGCTATCCTAAATCATATTGAATTTAACACCGTATGTAATTAATATTATGGGTTCCTTCTCTAAATAAATCACTTGGAGATAAAACACTATAATATATGATTACATATTTTTTCATTGAAATAGATATTTTCATTTTAACTCAATCTGGTTGATTTTCAGGTTGCATTCCACAATCTACGAGGGTTAAAGCTTTCTAAATTGCCCAAGTTGTTGCATCTGTGCAAGGAGAATTCGCTTCCCATTGATGCTTTTCAAAATTTGAGAACTTAAGAAATTTTAGAATGTACCAAATTAGAAGTTGCTGTGCTTCGTGGGTGTCTTTTCAGAATCTGATCAAAATGGAAATATCAAAGTGTGACGGGTTAATAAATTTGATGGCACCCTCAATGGCCAAAAGTTTAGTAAAACTTGTAAGAATGAAGGTAACTGATTGCAAAATGATTGAAGAAATCATACATATTAGAGAGGAAGCAAAGAAGGATTGTATTGTTTTCAGCCAATTAAAACATTTGGAGCTTAGTTGTTTGCCAAGCCTCACAGGTTTTTTCTTAGGGAATTGCACACTTGAATTCCCATCTTTAGAGCAACTAGTTGTGAAAGAGTGCCCTAAGATGGAGACATTTATCTCCAATTCTACAAATAATCAATCTCTATTTAATAAAAAGGTAATTATCCCATTCTCCTCGATACCCTCTACTTTTATTGTGTCATAAATTATATTGAATTTAATAACGTATGATTGCATTCCCACTATCCTAAATCATATTTAATTAATATCATGGGCACCTTCTTTAAATTAAATCACTTGAAGATAGAACACTGTAATACATTCTATTATATATTTCCATGGAATTAATATATACGTATGCCTGTAAGACTTCAGAGATTATTAATTCTCGCTTACTCAATTTGGCTGATTTTCAGGCTGTATTCCACAATCTGAGGTCGTTAAAGTTTTCTAAACTGCCCAAGTTATTGAGTCTGTGCAAGGAAAATTCTAGTCCCCTCAACGTTTTCCAAAATTTGCAAATTCTTGAAATATTAGAATGCAGTAGCTTAGAACAATTAGTTCCTTCTTAGGCGTCTTTAACGAATCTTACCACAATAGAAGTATCAAAGTGTGACGGGATAACAAATTTAGTGACACTCTCAACAGCCAAAAGTTTAGTAAAACTCGTAAAAATGAAGGTAACTGATTGCAAAACTTCTAAAGGAAGTGAAGAAGGATTGTATTATTTTCAGCCAATTGAAATCATTGGAGCTTAGTTGTTTGTACAGCCTCACAAACTTTTTATTAGGGAATTACAAACTTAAATGCCCATCCTTGGAACAAGTAATTGTAACGGAGTGCCCACAAATGGAGATTTTTTCTAAAAGACAGGGAGAAGAAATTGTTAAAGAGACGGAATGGCTTTGGGAAGGCAGCCTTAATTCCACCGTACAAAAATTGTTTGAAGAAATGGTATGTATATATCCCTTGCATTTGCTCAGTTTTGTTTTCTTTTTCATATTAAGTTGTGAATTTGTTACTTATATTCATATTTATACAGAATAAGCAGAATTCTAAAGATGAAGATTAAGGACATTGGAACTCCTTGTTATACAATGAAGAAGAGGAATTATCTGGAATCATGCATGTACACTGGTCTTTTATATATAGTTGCACTATGTTAAAACTAAATTACACACTAAATGGAGATTGATTCCACATTTTGATTATCCATTTCATTATTGATTTTGACATTCTACATTCTTTCTCATATTCTGATCCTAATCTTTATTGTTCTGTCAATTTCGTTTTTATGTCCGTATTTATGTCATTCTCTTTTCTCCTCTCGTCTGAATATATACATATATATCAAATCAGTTAATTAGTTACTAGCTTTGCTTACTTTCCAACACCTTTAAATCCCATATCCATAGCTTAATTGATATAATAAAATTATGTGAAGGACTATTTTGGGCTCATTTTTTTGAACGTTATAAGAAGCTGAGAAACTAGAAGAGTGGGGATCATATTTGAGCATTTCAAGTGAGGATTTTCTAAATAGAAAACTATTTTCTATTCTCTATCTCATCCCTGCTTTCTTTGAGACTGAATTTCAGAGCAGTGTAAAGCACAACGTCAAAATCAGTTTCATATTTCTTCTTCTTGCTTGTTTCAATGCTTGTTTTATGATGTAATGATGTTAAGAAACACTTAGTTTCCAACAATTGAAATCAGCTTTCTTGGTCAATAATCAAGGAAGAAATCAAGCCAAGTCCTTGTCTCTCAGGAAATTCATATTCTTTCTTTCACTTTGCTGTATAGAATAAATCACACAAGTTGTGCTGGTAAGTTCACTCCATCTCCTTTCTTTGGCAGTTTGTTTCAATCCCATTTCAATCATCTTATCTTCTTCTCCAGCTCTCTTATTAGTCTTTAAGGCTTCCACAATACATCAAACTAAAACAATGCTATCTTCCAAGGCTAAGCAGCCACCTTGGCTGAGGCCAAGTGTCATAGGATGTTGTGCATCTCTAGCTACATAGACATTGCCTTTTCTGATATTCCCCCACAGCAACTTTCATAGATGCCTGAATCGTAGGACCCTTAATTCGTTCAGGCAAATCATGACATTTTCTTAATGCAAACTACTCATCTTAGCTGGATTTTCCTCTATCTCTTTCTCTACAAGGAATTAATAAAGGTTTCGAAACAAAATGACCCAACTTAGCTCCTAATTAATATAAAATTTTACTTAAATTATCCCTGCAACTAGTTCAGAACTACCATGGCTGGAGGGAGTCCATGTGAAAAAACAATAAATAGTCTGACCATCACAAGCGAGGAACTAAATCACCTTTACCAAAAAATTGCAAAAATTTGGGCTAAAACCATGACTGTCCTTGAAATCTAAATAATCAATTAATAACAGATCTTCCTACAAAAGCTAGTGTTAATATACTTTAATATAAACAATGAGTGAGAAGTTCAATTTCAAGAGGTAATCAATCAGAGAGGAGAAAGACTAGCAATGCGATTAAATCAAGTTCAGCAGGTAAAGAAGATTGCTAGTTTTAGGAAACTCTTACTTTGACAACATTTTGAATAAGGCCACCAAGCAAGACACAATAATATCATTATCACACATGCAAGGTATTGTTTTTACAGTTGAATTAAGTCAATTTTGAATTAGAATTTAATAAACCTTGTTTTATCAAATTCGTTTAACTCACGTTCATTAGCTCAAAATGTGGCCTAAGAGTCTACTCTATGCCATCTCTTAGCAATAGTTTGACAATTACTGTCTAGTTGCTGCATTGAACTCGAAAACCAAGGGCTGCAACAAGAACTTTTTGAGCAGTTCGAAGAAGGGATTCTTTTGCATATGTGTATTCCAACTGTATTATCCTATTCTTTTCCATGTTTCTCATACTAGCATTTCCTTAGAAAAATCAATTTTACAACAAAATCAGCATTTGACATTAACATAAAATTAATCAGCCCTAACAACCTTCTTGTTTCATTAGTCGAAGAACCTAAGCCAGTTTCAATATAAATAAATCTTATAATGTAGTCTCACCACAATGAAATGAATGCCAGAAAAAGAAAAAGCCGTAGAAAACAGAGAGCTAACTCTGAGCTTGATCATATAAGCTGTAATGGAGGTAATTGTGAAGTAGTAGGTTGAGAAGTACTTCTTGTAAATAATTGTTATCAAATATAAATACTCAGCATTTTTACTCAACTATAAGACATAAATAGTATCGACAGAATTTCTTTGATAATAAAAACTTACCTGACCCAGCTCATCATGGTATAATGGTGCAATATGGTACAGGGCAAAGGAGGTTCCTATTTGCACAAAAGAAATTCATATTAGAAAAACCTGCAAACCTCTATATTGTGCTTCATTTCGAGGTATTTGACTAAACATAAATCACATTGATCTTGAGATTATTGAATTATATAGGTTACACATCACTCTCTGATTTCAGCAAGATTGCCAATGAGTTCATAGCAAAGATAGAAATAGAAATAAAGTCTCACAGCTAGAACATCAGCAGTTCTTGTATTGACATTCTTCAACTAGGCAATGCTTGCTGACGTGCAAGCTTTAGCCTCGAAACATTGTGATGTAATGTAGTCTAATTAACATAACATTTTTATATAGTCAAATAAAACTCCAAAAGGAAAGAAAAAGGAACAAAATCAATTGTTATACCTTATTGTATCTCTTCTTATCAATCAAAAATATTAGCACCAACAATTATCTCTGGTAACAAGTGCTTCACAGATGCTTGAGCTACGGATGACACCGTTTTGACTTCCATTTCATGCTCATCTTCCTATCACCACAATTTTCACACACCAAAATAAAATTTTGGATAAAAACCTAGAAAAATTGGAAAGAATTACAAAGTTATGTTGGAAAGAAATTAGAGCAAGCGACTGTTCACCTCGGATCTAGAGTCAGACCAAAATTAAGGAAAGCGGAGAACACCAGCGCCTTAAGTTTTTGTCTCAGCGCCATGGTCAGCCTCATCGCCTGACTATCCACTGTATGTTCTGTGTATGTGCGCAGCCTTAATCAATGACGCTATCACCTTCAAATTTAAACCAAAAATATAAAAATTTAGGAAAAAATTAAACAAGAAATTAAAAACTTCGGAAATTTGCATCAAATTCGATGGATCGTACGGTGGAGGGTGGAATAGTGAAGGAAACGAAATTGGAAGGGTTTTCTTCATCTTGACGTCTTGAGTCATCTTCTTCAGGGACTGAAATAGAAATTACAGAAAATTACAGATATTTTTACAGAAAAATTTTAAATTTTCAATAAAGATTGAAACTCTAGCGAACCAACATTGAAGATTGCGAGCAAGAGTATTGATATGGAGAGATTGGATAATGGAGAATGGAGGCATTGATCAGACTGGCTGGTTTCCTTCCCTGCAAGTCAGAAGAAAAGGTAAAGCAACGTCGGTTTGGTAGAGTATGATAGAGGCCAACAATTTGGTTTAAATGCCATTGTTTTCAGTTCCATAAAAGATTTTTACAACTCTACAAAAACAGTATTACGTCTACTCTAATTCTTTTGTAAAATTCTAAAATAAATTAATTTTGTAAAAATAATAATAAAATCACATTTTATATAACATATCTCATATAATTTATTTATTTTTCTCTTATAAATATTTACTTACTTTAAAAAAATAAAAGATTTATAAAACTTATTATATAAAATTTATATTCCTAATATAATATAATATTATGCAAAAATTTAAAATTTTTATTACAATAACTATTTTTTTCTTTATAATATAAAATAATTTAAGTAATAATTTTTATATTAAATTTCAGCAGTTTTTAATTTGCATTAATAAGTGAGTACTAACCGAACCAATTAGTAAAACTTTTTTTATAATTTTTAAAAGAATTCAAAAAATTTGCCTTAATAAAGTAATTTGCCTTTCTCAAATAAATATCTTATAAATAATTTTTTTTTTTCTTTATAAACGTTTTCAGTAAACAAAGGAATATATATATATATATATATATAAAATATATTCTATATATTTTTAAACAAGAATATATTGTCAAATAATGATTTTCTTTTTATATCTTTACAAATAATATCAGTTAAATGAATATGATATACTACGGAAACAAATATTATTAAGCAGTGGTTTGTTTTTGTATTCATATAATATAATTTCAACCATAAAAGCTAAGAATATCTTAGAATAAAAAGTGTGATTGAAATTATTAAGTTTTATTGTGGATAATAGTTAGATTCAACTGAAAATATTATGGAGTTATTTAACTTGTAGAACATAAAACAGGTATATTTACATTCAAGCATTTGTGTTGCTGATTTTCTTAAGACAACGGTAAGAAATTGCTTGTTATTCTAGAAATGCTGAGCTTCTCACAATCAAAATTAGCTTCCTCGATCTGCAACAAAACAAGGAATTCAGACAAGATTTTATCTCTTGGAAAATTCATAATATTTTCTTCACTTTATTATATAAATTAAAAGCAACCACTGACATGTTCATCTCCTCTCTTTGGCAAATCTTTTCAATCCCAGTTCAATCCAATTCCTTGGCAAAAAGCAGTTGTTTTATATTTGGTATCCATTAGAGAGAGTATGTGATAGATTATAGGACCTAATAGACTGCTGATAGGATCACTGCTTTTGACTTCTTTTATGGAATTTTGCTTAACCTCCATGTCTTTCACCTTCGGTGTTAGACATCATTATGTTTTAACCTTCAACTGAATGCATAGCAGTGATAATCCTCAATTTTTTTTTATTTGTATTTCCTTGTAGAAGTAGAGAAATGTATAAAATGTTAAGTTAAGAAACTAGGCAGAACAATTTTTGCAAAGATAATCAAAATCAAAGAATGAAAATAGGCAACTTTTCGTTAGGTATATTGCATTAATGTTTGGAATATGTACAATACTTAGTGCATTGAATCGGAGGAGATTCATCAGCTGTAGTCATAATTAGGATTCTATAATGTAATGAATTTGAAGACTAAAAGCATAAATGTGCTCGTAATTAGCTATCACATTGGTAACATTTGTGTTGAGCAAGCATAATCAGCACAGTATATTATTGGATCTTAATTAAATATTTGGGCTTAACTTAGCTGCAAACTCTGCAACCTGACGGCGATGAGTTTCAAAACTCGGAATTGTTTTCATCAAAGGAATTTAGAGTTGAACTCCTGAAATTGGATCGAAAAGAAACCATTGATGATGGCTATCAAACAATCTGCAGGTCTTAAAGCCACCCTCATGTTCTTGGGGATAGTGGTTCTTGGGGATAGTGATATTATAAAACCTTTCTTCATAGAAGTCGAACAATCTCAAATATTTGTTGTCTCTAGCAAGAAGACAGTACTAGTGTATTGGGTGTTGTATTGTTTGATAATTAATCTCCAAGGTTTGCAAACCGCAGCCACACAAATCGAATCGGATGGATTTAAGTTATACTGCTGGAGGATTGTTTCTAATATTTATGATGGAAGTTGTTCCCAACAGCTGCATCTCCAACTCGAGTTCATGATGCTTCTCCAAGTTACAGAAAATCAATAAATTTCTGCAAATTTTAAGCAATGTAGATATGTTTATATATATAACTGAAATTGGGAGAGGGATTAAATGATATGGATATTTGTCCCATTGTATTTAGCTATTTTATTCCTAGGTAGAATAGGAAAAATGAAAATTTGCTTGAAACATTTACGGATGATAATAACATTTTTTTTTAGCTTTATTTTCACTTAAAAGATTGATATATTTAAAACTAGTTAAATATGCTTTCACTAATAAGATCAAATTAAAATATGACTTAATTCAATAGGTATAGAAAAATAAAAGTAGAGCAATATATATACAGTAAAGTTCTATTTAAATTAATTTTTTATTTTATTTTAAATATAAATTTTTATCCACTACTTTAGGTAATCAAATTGCTGAGGAGTTAGTAATATTTTTTATGTATAAATCATAACCATGATTGAGTAGACTGAGCAATAAAAAATAATTGTTGCAGCTTATTCACCTAGCCTGTCCTCTTGAATATTTTCAATATAAAACTTCCCTTGTAAATGTATATTGCTTGTTTTCTATTTTTCCAAGGTAATTAGTAAAAGAGATATATATCGTAAAAGTCAATCACAATGTGATTAATGATTGTATCTTTATAAATCTTATGATTAATAAAATGAGTGTTTTTATTATATTATCTTTTATCATGTATATGTATGTTTGATTTACATTTAATGATAAAACGTATAAAATATATGCAATACATATTATTATAATGATTTTATATTTATGAGACTATATATTAATAGTATCATTCTTAAATGTTCCTAACTATAGGATTATCAACTGGGGTCTTTATAGTATCGGATAGACTAATATACACTATTATTACTCTATGTAATAAAGAATAATCAATCTCATAGATTACTTATATGGAACACTAACAACGCGTTCAAAAATACACAATAAACATAAATGCAAGTGTACAGTGTCGAGTTTTATAGTATAAAGAAATAGGATATCATTCCCACGTGGATTGTGGAATGTTTTATAGTTGAGTATCGCAATTAAAATGATTAAACTCTATTTGTGTAAACTAGAACAAAAACTGATGCTAATAAACTAAATTAAGGCAATAAAACTATTAACTAAATTGACGGGAGAAATTTCTACTAAAGGTATGCTTAAGGGATATAACTACACCAAAATTTTTATGTCCATACTAATTTACTATCATTTATATCCAATCAACTATTAACTAGGGCCTATATCAATTTTATTTCATCTTCTGAATCTCAATAAATCCTATACACTACCACCCAAGATAATATTCCTATTCAACTCAAGTTAATAATGCAGTCATTAAGTACAAACCCCAAATATTGTTACCTAGTGAATAATTGTTTTCCAACAAATTAACATCTAGGTTATGTTAGTGTATATGCCCTAGAAATCATTCGTATTGTCGGTTTCAGGGCTTTTGATCTTGTATAAACCTGTTATTTATTAATAAAAGAAATTGTTCTTTATTTACATACA
>JAVXUL010035950.1:0-11220 GCA_035590515.1 Trichilia minutiflora
AAAAGTTACCTTTTACCAGGCAATCCTTCAGAATATTTGTTTGTGAGGCATGAGCCAACTGCTTCCATTACTGCTCGGGAGGTAAAATTCTCTGAAGCAATAAGCTCAAGGCTCTTGAATTGCCTATCCTTCTCCTTGCTAATAATTTCACGGACCTCAGGATCCACTTCACTCAGGCCATGGTCCACAAAACTGATTCCATTACCTAAACATTGTAAAATGTTATTCAAGACAGAAAGCTACAGCAATAATTTACAAATAGTTTGGGAGAGTAAAGCCATGATTACTTATAGGGACAGAGACAGAAGATGGTGGCCTCCCAGTAATCAAACTTTCTTCGATAGAGGATCTACAAGGCTTCACCTTATTAAGTTTTCGGAATGCAGTTACACAAGACCCTTTTGAAATAAATGGTGAGCCCTTGACCCAAATAGGCTGGTGCAAAGAACCCATCATGGCAGCTCCACTACAAGCCTGCATCTTGGTAGGTTCCAATTTTCTACTTCACAATTTTCCTACAAAAACCAATAAAATTGAACAGTGAATTGAATTAAATTAAACTCCATATATAACAATAACAATAACAATAATTAAAAATACACAAGGTACCAACAATAGACAAATAAGTATGATCTCTTTTTCCTTCAGCAATCCATTATTGGCAAATTGAAGATAGTCCACAATAGCATTAATACAAACAAGTAATCATCAGCAATTAACTTTTCAGTTAAAACTAACATAAGCTTTTAAAGATCATAATTTCAGAGAGAAATCCAACCAAAACCCTGAAAGAGAAACGGGAACTCGTAACATCCAGATTTCATCCACTATGGAAAAAAAAATTGAAGAAAATATATACCTTAAAACAGAAGATTACTGATGATCTATTTGAATGCTCACATGTAGTGCAAATAGAAAAGGAGTTAACTTAATGCATCAGAACATCATGTGAATTTACAGATTACATTATAAAACTTATAATAGGAAAGTAAAACATCATGAATTAAGTAACAATCACACTAAAAAAAATCAAATAGAAGATTAATTATTCTAGATAATTTTATAATCAATAGAAAGAAAGAATTCAAACAAATCCAGATATCAACTCTATAACAAAGATAAATTGAGAACTTTTCATATAGAAAGACTACCATGAAAATTTACTAACAAATTGTGAGATTCAAAAGCAAGGAGCTGCACAGGAGAGGAAGGGACTCACTAAAACCCGAGCTTTACAGGGACCAAGAAGGAGATGGGAATGCCATGGACATCTTGCCTAGTCCCCAGTAGGGGTGGGTATTTTTAAACCGATCCAATCCAAACCGCTAAAATTGACGGTTTGGATCGGTTTGAAAAATTTGTGAATCGATTTACGGATTGAATCAATTCTAAACTGCAAAATCGCAAACTAAACAGTTTAATATTATCTTATAAAATTTTTATTATTATTTATTTATCATCTCAAGTTTATATGGTTTGCCTTCATCTCTTCTATATAATAATAATTAATAAAGAAATATTATTCACAGAGGGGTTAAAAAAGAAAAATTATTCACGAAACTTACTCTTAAAAGTTAATGAGAGATAATAAAATTGATAATAATCAATTATTATATTTTTAATTTTATAATATAGTTCAAACCGCGAATCCAAACCGCTTTAAACTGAACTTTACTGTTTAAATTGGATTAATTTATAATATTTTAACAGATTGGATTAGATTTATTTATTTTCAAACAGTAATGTGCGAATCGGCTTAAAATTTTATCCCAAACCGATCCAAACCGCATGTGCCACCCCTTAGGGGGGGGATCTTGTCCTGACGTGGACATGCATAGGCTTGATGCAAAGAAGGAGAAAACTTCGATCAACTGAAGCTCCTAATTTGGACGACCGAAGTCAATGCTGGAGGAGGCAAGGAGCAAGCAAACTTCGATCAACCAAACCAGGATCTTCACTAGACTGAACCTGGGAACCAAAATATTCCAAAGAGAGTTTAAACCTCGGTCAACTGACCCTAAACCCTCAATCGACCAAATCGCATGAATTTTGTCGCAAATTTATCTTTTTAGTCTTATTTCTTTGATGCATTTTAATTGTTTTAAGGACATTATTTTAACTACTTAAACCCTTAGGAATTTAGTATAAATAAAGGGCTTATTGGATGTTTTATGACTTTTGCTTGATATCAACTAAAATTTCCAAAATTCTTAGGGTTTATTGATTCTTTGGTGCTAATCCAAGGTTCTTGGTAGATTCCAAGACTTTTCGAGTTGCAATCTTATGTTGAACTCATGCAAACACGCTACACATTTATCAGTTTGGTATCATAACAGGAACGTGTAATCTTGAGCCAAGGCAAATGAAGCGAGAAGCAATCATTCAGATGTCGGAGAACAAAGAGCGCAGGCGTTGGGAAGGTTGGAGCAAAGGTTCAAGAGGTTCGTTATTGTGACGGAAGAAAATTTGTTGCCATTAACAAAATCCTAGACTTAATCCAGGAAAAACTAAATACTCTACGAGTGGGAGTAAATAGGAAAACTGAGATCATAGTTGATACTGACTGGGAGATAGCCCATAATCGACTTGTTAAAAGACGTGACCCTATCATTCATAGATCGCCGACCTAGATGTTAATTTGAAAGATGAACATGAAGGATACACCTAATACGTGGATAACAAAAGACCTCCGAGAAATGCTACAGGCCGTGGATGCGAATGGTAATGGAGCTGGAGATGATCATGCCACTAATTAAAAGCTGGAGGAATATCGACTAAAAGTATACTTGCATACTTTTGATAGTTGCTTAGACATTGAAGGTTTTCTAGATTGGTTATCAAAAATAGATAGATTCTTTGATCATATAATATTCCGGAGGAAAGTAGAATTAAATTGATAGCCTATAGGTTGAAAGGAGAAGCAGCCGCATGGTAGGATTATTTGCAAGAATCTAGGCATAGAGAGAGTAGAACATTGATACACATGTGGTATTGTATAAGATAGTTGATGAAGGTTAGATTTTTACCGAATGATTATGAGTAATACTTATTCATACAGTATTAAAAGTGTAGTTAGGGGTCACAATCAATGCATGATTATACATCGAAGTTTTTGAGGCTAGCAGTGAGGAATAAATTAAATGAATTGGAGGGACAACAAATTGTTAGGTATATATAGAGGCATTGAAACCAGGAATACAAAATCGAATTAGAGTCCAAATAGTTAAGAATATAATGGAGGCTAGGAACTTCACGTTGAAGGTTGAAGCTATCATTTGAGATAGGGGTAATAAAATTTTCAATTTTCGGAGAAGTTTTCCTAGCGTTTACTCTGAGGGAGCATTGTGTAAGATTATACGAGAGAGAGGCAAAGCTGTAGTAGAGAAAGAAAATGAAAAGGTAGTTGGAAAGAAGGTGGTGAGTGAGACATGGAATGCGGACAAAGAAACCAAGATAAGGGTTGCTAACGAGTTGCCCCTTACACCATAGCAATGTTTTAAGTGCAACTAACTGGTCCATTGATCCAATGAGTGTCTTTTGAGGATAAATGTGAATTTGGTGGAGTAAGGTGAGAGCAATGATTTAGAGGAGGTGTTGTGCAAGCCTGACAATGATGGTGATAATCGTGGATATAAGGAAGAGGGGCATAACCAAACTTATATAGTGAGGTGAATAATGTTGGCACCAAAGTAAGAGGAGATGAGCTAACGACACAAACTATTTCGTATAAAATGTTAAGTTCAAGCCCAACTCTTTGATGTCATTATTGATAATGAAAGTTAAGAAAATATCATCAGACGAGAGGCAGTTCAAAAGTTGAACTTAAAAGTGGAAAACACCCAAACCCTTACACAATTGCGTGGATTAAGTTCGGTGGAAACATTAGAGTCACGGAGAGGTGCAAAGTGTCATTTTCGATTGAGAGGTATCAAGATGAGATGTATTGTGATATTGCTGACATAGATACTTACCATGTATTACTTGGGAGACCTTGGTAATTTGACACTGATGCCAAACATTTGTGAAAGAATAATGTGTATCAACTACAACACGGGGGTGTTCGCTATACCTTGGTACCAATGACTAAGAAACCAAAGCACAAGACCATTGAAGCAGAGGACAAAACTTTCTCAATAATCACTTCATCAGAAAAAGAGTTCTAACAAGAGTTAAAGGAGACCAAGGAGATCTATTTGATGGTGGTGAAGAGTCAATCTCAAGAAGGTGAGACAAAATTTTCGAAATTGGTTAAGCCATTATTGGCCGAGTTCGAAGAAATCACACCGAATGACCTATCAAAGGGTTTACCATCAATAAGAGACATCTAACATCACATAGATTTAATACCGGGTGCAAGTTTATCAAATTTATCTCATTATTGCATGAGTCCCACGGAGAGCAGGATACTAAAGGAGAAGACAAAAGAATTGTTAGTGAAGGGGCTTATTCAAGAAAGCATGAGTCTATGCGTTATGCTGACATTGTTAATGCCAAAGAAAGATAGGAGTTGGCGCATGTGTGTGGACAATCAAACCATCAATAAGATCACCGTTGGATACAAGTTTATGATATGTTAGATAACTTGCATGGAGTAATATGTTTTCTAAGATTGACCTACAAAGCATATACCATCAAATCCGTATTAAACCCGAGAATGAATGAAAGACAACTTTTAAGACTAAGGATGGCATATATGAATGGCTAGTCATGTCATTCGGATTGAGCAATACACCGAGTACTTTTATAAGTCTTGTGAATCAAGTGCTCAAGCCATTCATTGAGAGATTTGTAGTGGTTTATTTTGACGACACTCTCATTTATAGTAAGATCACTGACGAGCATTTGAATCATTTATATGAGGTACTGAGGGTATTGAGAGAGAGCAAACTATTTTTGAACCTCAAGAAGTGTAACTTTATAACGGACAAGTTGTTATTTTTAGGATATGTAGTTACCTTCGAGAGGATTTGGGTTAATGAGGACAAAGTCCAAGCAATGGTGAATGGCCTACACTGAAGAATGTAAGTGAGGTGATGAGTTTTTATGGATTAGCTACATTTTATAGACGGCTCATCCGGGACTTTAGTAGCATCATGGTGACAATCCCCAAGTGTTTAACAAAAGAGAAATTCCATTAGTGAAGAAAAGCCGACGGAAGTTTTGCTTTGATTAAGGAGAACCTTTACACAACACCATTATTAGCCTTACCAAGCTTCAAGAAGCTATGCGCGGTGAAGTGTAATGCATGTAGAGTAGGTATTGGAGCTGGATTGTCTCAAGAGAAGTGGCCCGTCACCTATTGTATTAAGAAGCTTAGTGATGCCTAACAATGATGGTCAACATTTGATAAGGAATTCTATGCAGTTATGCGAACGTTGAGACATTGGAGGTATTATCTTATAGGTAAAGAGTTTGTTTTATACTCCGATCATCAAGTTTTGAAGTTTCTCAATAGTAAAAAGAGAATTAGCAACGATATGCATGCCCGATGGTCAACATTCTTGCAGAAATTTCCTTTCAAATTAGTCCATTAAACTAGAGTGCAAAATAAGATAGCGTATGCATTGAGTCCAAGGGCAATCTTGATGATAATTTTAAAGGGACAGATCACTGGATCTGAAGAAATGAAGAGCAGATGATCTGAATTTTGACGAAGTGTGGGTAAAGGTAAAGAATCTTCAAGTTTCATGTACATTCATGAAAGGTACCTAATGCAAGGGAATCAATTATGTATCCCACAAAAATCAATGCCAGAGAAGCTAATTTAGGATTTGCATGAGGGTGGATTGGCTGTTCATTTGAACCGGGATAAAACATTCAAGGCTTCAAAGGAAAGATACTATTGGCTTAGCATAAAACATGACTTGGAATATTTTATCAAACGATGTCATACTTGTCAAGTCTTAAAGGAGTAAACATATAATACAAGATTGTACATGCCATTGTCTGTTTTGAAGCATATTTGAGAAGACCTCTCTATGGACCTCATACTTGGTCTTCCTTGCACATAAAGAGATATGGATTCGATGTTTATAGTAGAGGACCAATTTTTAAAGATGGTACATTTCATCCCGTGCTGGAAGACAATAGATGCTAGTAGCATTGCAAGGCTATTCTTTCGAGAGGTAGTTCGATTATATGAAGTGCTCAAATTTATAGTGTCCGACCGTGACACACAATTGTGAAGTCACTTTTAGGGTGATATTATGAAAGTTATTCGATACATCACTAAGTTTAGTAGTACGATACACTCATAAACCGATGGACAAACGGAGCCTATGAAGAGGACGTTGAACAATATGATTTGAAGTATTTGTGGGGATCGACCAAGACAATAAGACTTTACATTAGTCCAAGCTAAGTTTACCAACAACAATGCGACTTACAGTGCCACCAAGAGATCACTATTTTTTATAGTCTATCAAATAACCCGTGAGCATGCCATTGCTTTAGCTCAACTACCGAGGGAGCATCAAAGGAGTGTCGTAGCATAACATATGACTAAAGATATCTAAGGGGTTCAATGAAAAGTCAACTAGTATAAGAAGACCGCCAACAAACACAAAAAGGTAAGAATATTTGAAGAAGAAGACATGGTGATAATTTTCTTACCGAAGGAGAGGTTTCTGGTAGACACCTATAATAAGCTTCAACCAAAGAAGTATAGGCCATACTAAGTGTTGAAAAGGACAATGACAATACATATGCGATAGATCTTCCCAACACCATGGGTATTTCTCGTACCTTCAACATTAGCTCATATATTTTCGTATTATGACACTCAAGAAAAAATCTATTCGGAAAACAAAGACGACTCGAAGACGAGTTCTTTCCAAGTGAGAGAGACTAATGTGGACGTGCATAGGCTTAATCTAGATGGAAAACATGCAAAGAAGGAGAAAACTTCAATCGATAAAGCTCCTAGTTCGGTCGACCGAAGTCAAATGGTAGAAGGAGTAGGGAGCATGCAAATTTTGGTCGATCGAACCAAGGTCTTCGATCGACCGAACCTGGGAGCCAAAATATTCCAAGGAGATTTTAAACTTCGATCAACCAACCCTAAGGCCTCAATTGACCAAATCAAACAAATTTTATCTCAAATTTACCTTTTTAACCTTGTTGTTTTGGTGCATTTTAATTGTTTTAAGGATATTATTATAAATAATTAAATCCCTAGGATTTTAGTATAAATAAAGGATTCATCGGATGTTTTATAACTTTTGCTAGATATCCCTTAAAAATTTCCAAATTCTTAAGGTTTATTGATTTCTTGGTGCTAATCCAAGGTTTTTGGTGGAATTCAATACTTTTCAAGTTGCAATTTTGTATTGGACTCATACAAATTCGTTACATGTAACGTCATATCTCCAACTGATCCTTATTTTAGCATAAAAAGGGCTGGGGCAGGATTCCCCATTTAAAGAAAATGAAATCCCCGGGCACTGCCCCAGCCCCAGCCCCAATCTCACATCTGCAAAGTTTGACTCTGTTTTCAGAGTTCCAATTTTGATTTGAGTTACAAACACAAAGTTACAACCACAAAAAAACTAAATCCATTTCCATAAACAGTCACTTGCTTAATCATACAAAGTTACAAACACAAATTAAGAATTTATGATCAGCTGTTTGAATCATTTTCAGTCACCATTGCATAAATATACAAACTTCACAAACTTCACTTTCATCTCATCATTTCGTCAAACACAAAAGCATCCAAATCTAAAAACATGAAAAACAAAAGCCTAAGTTCTTACAAGGGATGACGTGGCCAGTGTGGGTGCAAAAGACGCAAAGGCTACGTTGTGCACACGGGTTGCAACTTGCGAGGCCTGGTTCGTGAGCTGCAAAATCAATGCGTGTTATATCGTGCAACCAGAGGCGGAAGTGGGTGCTTGCGCCGTGATCCCAGTGAAGGCTGCAGGCAATTGCGTCGTGCACTGGTGATTGGGGAATTGAATTCCTGCGACAGAAACTGGGAATTATGGAATCGGGGTTCATCGAGGGTTTTGTAAATTTTAAAATTTAGAATTTTTGTTGTTTTCAAATGCGGGCCTCAGCCCAGTTCTGGTGTTTAAAAACAAGACATGGCCGGACCTATTTGTCATCCCTACCCAATCCCCGGTTCGAAATTAAGAACAGGCCGAAATGGTTACAATCTCCAGTGTAAACGGTACTGGGCCATTGCGGACACCACCACCACATCAACAACAGTTTACAACGAGAATCGACACTAACATTTATCAAATAATGGCATACACAAACAAGAATCAACAACACTAATTATCAAAGGAGGGCTGCGAGAGTCAAAATTAAGTTGGGGATTTTTTTACATTCATTTTAAAGTTTAAAGAGAAGAGATGATCAAAAATCCTGATGCCCAATCTCTCTTTGAGCAGATGAAAAATTCTCCGATAGAAACCAAATCCTAATATTCTTCCAAGACATCTTTCTTTGACAATCAAAACTTTCAAATTCGCATCATCTACAACCAATTTACACAAACGATAACCATCATTAGCAATTAATTTTTCAGTTAACAACTAACTTGAGACTTTAAATATAATACTTCTATGAGAAATCCAGCCAAAACGTTGAAGGAGAAACAGAGAAATACTTCGACCATTATGGAAAAAACGGAAGAATAAACATATTACTAATTTTCATATTCAATGACTAATACTGAAAACAACCGAAACTAACGTAAGAATATAAAATTTCAATTGCAATAAACAATATTCGAGAGTATTACAGTTTAAGTTACGAGAGAAGAAGCTGCTTCATCTTTTGCATAGAACATGGCTTAAACTCTAAAGCCCTAGTTTACTCGAAAAGCGTGAACGGCTCTGTTGTCTCTAAATAAAACAGAAATGGAAATACAACGTGGAAATTAGTTGGATGACAAAGATTTCAGTGTCAGAGGGTGAAAGAAATATCCTCTGGTAGTGGACTTCAAAGAATAAAGATCATGCCCACCCAGGTGTACGCCCAGATCCTTCTTTCTTACATCAAGATATTGTTTATAAATCAAGATCAGAGTCGAGAATTGGATGGATGTGCGAACTTTATATATATTTAATTTTTTAAATCTTGAACTTTAATTTTAACCAAGTATTTTATGTTTTAACTTGTATAATACGTGAGGTTATGGTGTGGAAAATTTAAAAAGAAATTATTAAATTTTTTAAAATTATTTTCATATTTTAAATTAATTTAACAATACACAAACTTCTCTGTTAGTCACTCTCACTTTCAAAAAAATATTAAAATTTTAAAATAATATTTTGTATCTTATTAATATAAAAAATAATAAACAACATCAAAAAGTGTCCTACACAAAAAACATATCAAAACAAATGATAAAAATATACCTAATATTATGTGATAATCCAATATCAATCATTCAACATTTGTTAGAGAGAGAAATTTTGTATTTCTATTTTAGAAGTTAGTATCATTTATTGTTAAAGGTAGGACTAAGGTGCATCCTTATATCAATACATCTTTTAATTTTTATTTTTTTATTATGATTTCTAATTTTTTATACTTAATTTAAAAATTAAAATTTTTTTAAAAATAGTACGATGATAATGATTTAATAGATGATTATTTAGTATTTATCTTAAATTTAAATTATTAAAATTTTTTTATTAAAATAATTAAGAGATTATATGCATAAATTTTATTTAAATTATCTTTTTTATTGGATAGTTATTAAGCGTCGGTTCTGAAATCAATAGATCAGATATTCTTAAATATAAAAAAATTAAAAATTAAAAAGATTAATATTTAATATATATATATACTGTAGCAAAATTGTAATGTAGTACGTCCTATCATTAATTTGGAGTTGATTCACCACCTTTGGAAAAGGAATGATAAAGTGGGTCGGGGCTGCTTCCCACTAGGAAAAAGAATGAACCGAATTCCAAGGTATAAAAGATCGAAAATACATTTCAAGTTAAAATGATTGAAGAAATTTGAAGCCTTATTTCTGGTTTGTTTGTTTTTTTCTTTTTTTAATACTAATTTTTGTTTATTAAGATCTGATCTATTCGTTGTGCTGAATATACATTCAAAATGCATACTTTGGATGGGACCTCGGATTGTTGCTTACAAAAAACTTCCGTTACGAAAACAATAAATGTGCGTTGTAAATAATAGACCAAGGCCAGAAATTCGTAAGCACCACAAGCTGCAGGCCAGCTACTGGCTAGTATGGTGTTGCATTAGCAGTCGTAAAAACTTTTACAAAAAAACAAAATTCTTTGTTATAAACATTGGTCAAACCAAAGCTAAACCAGCGAGAAAAGCAGTAAGCAGCAATTCTTAACGGTTTGTTTTGTTCTTCTGCGATCAAATTTCTTAAGTACAGGATAGTGATAAAACTTGATGGGAAACACGAAATTATTCATCCCACGTGCGAAAGACCTCCACCACTTTCTGCCTTTGTCCTACACAGGTCATCAGTTACGGTGAATAGAATGAAGGTATACGGAGCAGCATGCAACATGTCATACAGGATGGAACACGATCTCAATAGTAGTCTTAACATGACATGAACAAGATTTCATCCGTATAATCAACATTTATTCTCTGTATCTGGCGACCACTGATGGTTCTCAGTATTAGATCCATCTACCCCAACGAGCAAACTGGCTCAAATATATCAAAAAGGCACCAAAAGAAAGAAAATAATACATATCATAAGTAAAAAATCCATGACAAGGAAACATGAGTTCGCAGAAATTCTCAAACCAATCTACTTAAATACGATAACACTTTCATTGATTCAACATCACTACAGATGGCACCATGCCTCAACAGTGAATTAAGGTGCATCAGTTATGTTCTTAAGCTAATTGACACATTCTTGAACTGTACGCATGATTAAGAGACAATATTGTATTTATTTACATTTGGTACGACAAAATCTATAATTTCCGACAATATCACTTGTATAACCTATTAGAGATATACTCTAAAACTAATCATGTCACAAGATTTAGGTTAATATTTTATTGTATATATATTTTTATATTGTATTGTAAAAATATTTACAATGAATAAAATGACATTTTTTTTATATATCTTACAATGTGTTCAGTTGCTTCTTTATTTATTTTCTTATTGTAAGATATAATCCTGTGATGTATTATGTGTCAAGAATCTATATACAAAGAGTTGTACATATGAGTACAGATTCTGTGCTTTAAATACATC
>JAVXUL010035961.1:0-11220 GCA_035590515.1 Trichilia minutiflora
TCAACCAACCCAGTAGGAATATTCGAGCAAATAACTTAGATAAAATTTAATCAAGTATGGTGATCAGTTCAATATGTCTATATGAGTAAGTGATAGAAGAAATTCCGTTAAGTATAACTAGCAGCTCAGTATGTATATTCGAGCAAATGACTCTGGATAAATTCAATCCAGTAATGTGTAAAATTATCCCGGTGTGGATATCCGTTCAAATAACTTAGACAAAATATAAGCAACACAAGAGATCATCTCAGAATAGATATCCGAGCAAATGACTTAGACAAAAATCTAACAACATATAAGATCATCTCATAATAGATATCTGAGCAAATAACTAAGATAAAATTCCAGCAATATATGAGATCATCTCAGAATAGATATCCAAGCAAATGACTTAGACAAAAATCTAACAACATATAAGATCATCTCAGAATAGATATCTGAGCAAATAACTAAGATAAAATTTCAACAACATATGAGATCATCTCAGAATAGATATCCGAGCAATATACAAGATCATCTCAGAATGGATATCTGAGCAATATACGAGATCATCTCAGAATGGATATCCAACCAATATATGAGATCATCTCAGAACGTATATCTGAGTAGTATACTTAGAATATTTCTTTTAAATATATCAGCTCACATCAAATGATAAGCAGCAACATTAAAAATGGAAAACATATTCATCATAAAGAGATAAAGATAAAAGGCCAATATATTAATCTTGTTAATTACTAAATCGGGGATGACATGATCCTTATAATTGGCCTCGGACATTAATGCCCCAAGAGCCTCAAATTAACATGATTTCCCAAGTTGCATACATCCTTATCAGAGAGACAACGTGATCTCGTTGGTATAAGGTCTTCTCGATATAACTTGGCCTCAATAGCTGGTTTCGGACGACGTAGTTCATATGGCCTTGAAACGACGTGGTTTCATAAGCTACTAATGTTGGTGTGTGGGTTACCTATTCATCACACCGCCCCAACAAATATCTTTAGCACAAAAACGACGTGGTCTCGCTGGTATAAAGTCTTCTCAGGATAATTTGGTCCTCTTTGGATAACTTAGTTTTAATAATCGGCCTCAAACGATGTGGTCTATATGGCCTCAGAACGACGTGGTTTCATAAGCTACTAATGTTGGTGTGTGGATTGCCTATTCACCACACCGTCCTAATAATATTGGTATGTAGGTTGCCTATTCATCACACCATTTCAATAAATATCCTTAGCATGGAGATGATGTGGTCTCGCTGGTATAAGGTCTTCAACTTAAAAGATTCAGCAAACCTTGACATAGAAATCAAATCTAATTAGAATACTGAAAAGAGAGACGTGATTAGTGTTCTTCATGGAGTAAGTGTTCAAGACGCTAATCGCGGAATCGGGGGATTTGTTGTAAAAAGGATCAGATCAAGTATAATAGATTTTTAATCTATCTGTGTTCCACGACTTTCTGATTGGAGTGCCGTTCGGGGTCTCCAATTTGTATACCCCCAATTTAAGTATTTAAACGACTTTGTATGGTCCTTCTCAATTGGCTCCAAATACCCTTTTACCCGGGAGTTTGATATTAAGAGTCACCCGTCGGAGGACTAGATCTTCCCTCTGGAAGGTTCTGCGTCTGACTTTTTGATTGTAATATCGGGTCACTTTCTGTTGGTGAGCTGTTACCCGAATTATGATCTCATCTCTCTTTCCATCTAATAAATTCAATTCTAGTCTTCGGCTAGCTTCATTCTTTTCTTCATTATAATCTTGCACTCAGAAGGTTGGAATGTCGACCTCTATAGGGATCATGACTTCACATCCGAAGGCTAATAAAAAGGAGATTCTCCCATTGCTGTGCGGAAAGTGATTCTGTAAGCACAAAGCACTTCAGGTAGTTTATTAATCCATGCTCCCTTATGTTCCCCAAGATTCTTCTTGAGTGCTTTCTTGACTACTTTATTGGCAGCTTCCATCTGTCCATTAGTCTGAAGATGCACTGAGGTGGCAAACCTCAGGTCAATACAGAAATCCGAGCAGAATTCTCTGAACCTAGCATTGTCGAATTACTTTTCATTGTCGATCACCAATATTTATGGGACTCCGAAGTGATATATGATATTCTGCTTGACAAAGACTGTAGTCTTTTTCTCTGTTATGCTGGAGAGCGGCTCTGCTTTCACTCACTTCGTGAAATAATCTATTGTCATAATGGCATACTTAGTGTTGGCTCGGACGATCGACAGTGGTCCAATAAGATCCAACCCTCATTGAGAGAAAGGTCAAGAACTCGAAAGACAAGTGAGTTCCTTTGGGGACTGTCTCAGGATATCCCTATGAATCTGACATTGATGGTAAGATTTGACTAGCTTGAAAGCATCCTGCGAAATTATAGGCTAATAGTATCCTTACGAATGATTTTATACATCAAGAAACGGGCCCCTCCGTGACTTTCGCAGGTTTCATTGTGGATTTTTTCAAGAACTTTATTTACCTCATCTGGTCTTAAATATTTCAAATATGACAGGTTAAATCCACATTTATAAAGTATATTATTAATGACAGCGTACCTGGCTGATCTGTTTTTTATCTCTCTCGCCTTATTTTTGTCGATTGACAGCTCTCCATGCTGACTATAAGACTTCAACTCCTTCATCCACTTCGGGTTATAGATTTTCTACAGGGTAGCAACAAATTTTTCTTTGAGGTCCACACTTCTCTGCGTCAGGATCTCGACTAACACCGTAGCTGGAGCTTTTTCCTTGAACACCGAGGCTAATTTTTTCAAGTAATCGATCTTAGAATTTTCTGTTCGGGAGAGTTGTTTTATAGTGACACTCTAGAATGCCTCTATTAACTTCTTAGCTTGGATTAAGTAAGCCTGTATGTTATCCTCCCGAGCCTGAAACTGTCCATTGAGTTGATTGACGATTAACTAGGAATCGTTGTTTATGATCAAGTGCAGGACTCCTAAAGCCTGAGCTAACTTAATCCCGTTGATTAGTGTCTCATATTCCGACTCATTATTGGTCACTTTGAAATAAAACTACAGAGAATACATGACCTCTTCTTCGTCTGGCCTTCTCAGGATTATTTCTACTCCACCTCCCTGAATGTTCAATGCTCCGTCAACATGCAACTACCAAACACCCTCTGAGACCTTAGGGTCGTGTATATTATTCTCATCTCGAGTGTTGTTGACATCCGAGACCTGCAATATAACTACCTGTTCCAAGACCATCAGTTCTACCATAAAATTTGTCAGAGCTTGTCCTTTAATAGCTTTTCGAGGCCGATAGTCTATATCATACTCACTGGGTTTCATAGACCACTTCACCAATCTCCCTGACAAATTTGGCTTATGAAGAATTTGCCTCAGGGGTTGATCTATTATCACAATTATTTGATGAGCTTAGAAGTACGGGCGTAACTTTTTGACAGCAACAACAAGTGAAAGGGTGAACTTCTCAGGTGAAGTATATTAGGTCTCGACATCCAGTAAAGATTTGCTCATATAGTACATGGGCCTTTGCAACTTTTCTCCATCTTCTTTCACAAGAATGAAGCTCACGGAGTGTCCATCGATCGTCAAATACAGTTGCAAAACGTCTCTCTTTGCGGGACTTACAAGGTGGGGAATGTGTGCTAAGTACTCTTTGAGCTCTCAGAAGCTCCGATCACAATTCTCATCCTATTCCATCCTATTCCCCTTTCTCATCATTTGGGAAAAAGGGAAGCACTTATCCGTGGCCTTTGAGACAAATCTGCTCAGGGCTACCAACCTCCATGTTAAACTTATTAGCTCATTTATTGTGGTCGGGGGTTTCAGATCTAAGATGGCTTTGATCTTTTACGGATTAGCCTCAATGCCTCATTCACTAATCATATACCCGAGAACTTTTCAGCTCTAACTCCGAATGAATATTTCTCAGGGTTTAACTTCATGTTGAACCTTCTCAAATAGGAGAAGGTTTCCTCCAGGTGTTTAACATGGTCTGAGGCTTTCACAGATTTTATGATCATATCATCCACATAAACCTCCATGGTTAACCCGATCAAAGGTTTAAAAACCTTATTAATTGATCTTTAAAATGTCGTCCCTACATTCTTTAACCCAAAGGTCATGACTATGTAACAGTACAACCCATGGTCTGTGACAAATACAGTCTTGTCCTGATCGGGTTTATGTATTCTGATCTGATTATACCTGAAAAAGTATCCATAAAATTGAGGAGCTCATGATCAGCCGTGGCATCTATCAATTGGTTAATCTTTCGGAGGGAAAAGCTGTCTTTTAGACAAGTTTTATTCAGGTCGGTGAAGTTCACACACATCCTCTATTTTTTGTTGGCCTTTTTCACCATCATCATGTTTATAATCTATTCGGGGTATTGAACTTCTCGGATGAACCCTACTTTTAGAATCTTGTCGACTTCGGCTTTTATGGCCTCTCTCCTTTCAAAGTTGAATGTTCGCCTCTTCTGAGCCACGGGCTTGAACTTTGTATTCATCATCAACTGGTGAGAAATAATCTGAGCACTGATCTTCGGCATATCATTATAGGACCAAACAAACACATCGACATTCTGTCTTAATACCTTTATCAACGATACTTGGTGCTTGGTGGTCAAATTAGATCCCATCTTCACGGATCCCTCGGGTCACCTGTCATCCACAGCGACGGACTCCATCTCTTCAAACGGCTCAATAGATGACGTCTCTTTGAACTGACCTATCTTCTTACCCATCTCTTTCGCTGGTCCCCCCTACTGATCACCTTCTACATGCCCTGCAGTTGTTCCCTCCAATTGACATTTATGAATACACTAAGAATTCTTGGAAGTAGTGGAAAAGTAGGATCGGGTCTCTCTCTGATTTCTCTTTACAACCCCGATCCCATCTCTTACTCTGAACTTCAAGTTCATATAATGAACTGTGAGCCCCGTGCTCATATCCTAAGGGCATAATGGTCATTTTATATTTTTATCGTTCGTGTATTCACATTCATCTTATACCTCATGTGCGTGTGAGCGTGTTTTCGTAACTTAAATTGAGAATTTGATTGGTTAAGATAGAGTTTTCGGGTCGTAAACGCAGGGACCTCAACGTAATTAAAAGTATATTTTATTTTGAGTGGAACCCAATGATATTTTCCAAATTTGGAGAGTATTAAAGTGAGATTTTAAATTTTGGCGGGTTTGGTCGATCGAATGGATAATTCGTTCGATCGATATTTTGAGGACTCTCTAGAAAATTTTTGGCATCAGATTCGTTCGAACGAACGGGGGGATTCGTTCAACCGAATTGGGCTTCGTTCGATCGAATGAGAGATTCATTTGACCAAAGTATGAATTCATTCGACCAAACATCATTTCATTCGACTGATAATTTATAAGCTCTCTGACTTCTGTAGACGCTGAAAGATTCGTTCGAACGAACTGTTATTCATTTCGACCGAAGGGGGTGGTTTGATCAAACGAATCTTTGATTCATTCGATCGAATCGACGTGAATTGACAAAATTATCCTCTTCTGAAAACTTCTCCTTAAAAAAACTTAAAGGCAAAATGGTAATTTCATCCATTTTTTATAAATAGGGGTCAAAGGGCCGAATTTTTAGGGTTTTCTCTCATTCTTTTCTCTTTTCTCTCCTTCTCCTCTCCTCTCACGTCCTCCTTTGCCTCCCTCTCTAAATTTTTGTCATATTTTATCGAAATCTCAATTTCTCTTCGCAGACGGGCCGCATTCTACGCATCTAACACGTTGAGAGCAGCAATTTGGCGGTAGGAACGCGGATTCGCGCATAAGAGGAGCTAGGGTTCTTGGGAGAATTTGGGATTTTTCGAGTTAGAGGTAAAATTGGAGTAAACCAACCACACCACGAGGTTCGTGGCTTCGATTCTAACTTGTTTGTACCTTTATTTTGCATTTTTATGTATTTCGATTCGTATGGGTATTTGTATAGATTTTCGTAGATTTAGCCCTCGCTTTCTTGTTTTAATAAGTAATATGGACTGTAGAGAAGTCGTATAAGTCGTAGGAAGCTAGAATTATGATTTCAAAGATTTTGGGTGAACGTGAATAATAACTTTGATTACTATTCTGACGAGTATATGGGGCCCACAAATCAGAAATTCGTAAGTTAGTCGAAAAGCATTGGTTTAAACGCAATGTGGGTCCTTAGCAATAGTAATTAGGTAATTCGAGGTCTATCGAGGATTTTAGGTATTTTCGGATATTGGTTCAACGTTAGAAATCTGGGGTTAGCATGTATATCATGCATTCGAATTTATATGTATATTAGAACGCTCATTGATAGTATTTTATATGTGTGGTTAGGCGACCGTTCGCGATCGAGGTGTCCGTGTGACTCGTCGAGAAACAAGAGGAATTAGGGAGTGTATACCCTCCTTACGCAGTGAGTGGACTCTTTTTTGGGTTTTATTATTCTATTTAAATCCTGTTTTACAAATATATGATGAAATGCGATAATAATATAAATGTTTTGTTATTAAAACTTTGTTATATGATTTTACATTGATTTCGAAATGAGTTGATCTAAATGCTTGTTTTATATGAGAATATTGATACGGCTTTTGAGTCATGTTTTATATTTTGGTTTATGGCCATCGAGCTTATTTTATTTGATATAATGGTGATACGGCCTTTGGGGCTGAATTATGGTATTTATTTTGGATTGACGGTATTGTTGGCCTGTTTGTATTTTATTGTACATTTTATTATGATGACGGCCATGATGGGCCTGTACTTGTTATGATGACGGCCATGGTAGGCCTGTATTATTATATATTGATGATGTGGCCATATTGACCTGTTGTACACAGTAGCTACTGGTTGTAGCCTAGGGTCGGCCTGAGTGGATAAAGGTCGCCTAGGTGAGTGTGGGACTTCACAGGTGGAGGAGTTATACGGTGTTTGATTTTTGTTTAAGTGGAGATTTGACCACCTGTGAGTTTCAATCGGATTATTACGAGATCACCACATGGTTAATCCGAGGCGAACGTCAGTGGTGAGCCTATTTTCTGAAAAACTCGTATATCTTATTTCTTGCATTTAAATCTATTTTTTTATAAACAGCATGTCTTAATTGCATACAAAATCTACTGACGGTCTCGGGATGCCCACGACCAGGGTAGTCATCGAGAATGGGAGCCTGCCCAATGATTTTTATAAAATATTTCTAGGATTTCAAAATAAAGAAAGTCTTCTTTGATTTGTTTGTTTTCAAATCGTATTTTATTCATGGGTTACTCGGTGTATGAATATATACTTGTATATATTATGTTTTTATTTTGTTTACTCACGGAGTATACTTCTGTATACTCACCCCCCTCACCTTCCAGTTTCAGGGCAAGCGTTAGGCCGTACTTGAGTGGTGGTGATCGCTCCAAGACTTGAAGGCGCAGGTATAACTATATCGACTCACCCTGTAAAAGTCTTAGTTCACTGGTGGTTATTATGTTTTTCTTACATTTATCAAAATTTAAAAAATGACAAACAGATTTGTAATAAATGTTTGGATTTTTTTTGGGATGGATTGATCCCCATTTGTTTTATTTGAATGAGTACTTTTGTTTATTTACACGCATATGAACATTTGAAGTGCTTGTGGTTTTGTCGTATTCCTTTGGAGTTTGGGTGTAAGGTTAGATTTATTTGGAAGTGTGTCGTGAAATGTTTGTGAAAGCAGAATTTTTATGAATGCCTTATAGGTCTTCAGGTTGTATTCTGTGTGATTGAGTACACCATGGAGGTCTGTAACGGTTATTACAGTGGGACCCACGGGTTGGAGTGTGATAGCTAAAGTGGTATCAGAGCATTTGGTTTTGAAACGATTTTGGAAACACCCAAACTTGGTTTTCAAACTATATTTTGAAATTCTACATCTACTTTAATATTTTTGAAATTTTCCAGTGGACTAGGTGAGTCGAGTCATAGGGAGTATCACCACCTTATTAAATGCATGCATTAAATTTCGTACTCTTTTGTATTAGAATGTCTTTGAGATATAAGCGAGGTCGTGGGGGACCACGAAGGGAGGTAGTGCCCGATGTCAACGTAGAGGCAACGTCGTATATACCTCAGCCAGAACCCAAGGAGCAACATGAACCTCCTCCATCCCAATATCAGCAACCGGGTATGGGAGTGCCTTCGAATATGACTCTTGAGCAATAGGCTGCCTTTATGGCATATTGGAATGCTCAAGCTGCGAAAGTCTCCGGATCAGCTCTGAAGTTGTCCAAGTTGATTAAAGAGGTCCGATAATTGGGGAGTGCGCCTTTTAGAGGTACTTTAAATGCGGCGGAAGCCAACCGATGGTTTAAAAAATTAGATAGTGATTTGAATGACATGGAGCTAGAGGATAGGTACAAGTTAAAGATAGCTGTCAGGTTGTTAGAAGGTGGTGCATCTACATGGTGGGCTAATGTGCAAGCTAGGGCCTCAATGCAATTGACTTGGGATAATTTTGCGCATGAGTTTTGAGATCAGTACTTTAATGCTTTTTATTGTAATAAAAAGAAGCAAGAATTTTTTCGATTGAGACAGATGGGGAAGACAGTAACAGAATATGAGACCCAACTAAGAGAGTTAGTTGAATTTGTACCAAAATTTGTCAATGAAGATAGCTTGTGTGCCAAGTTTGAGGAAGAATTAAACTTTGAGATCCTTGAAAAGATGTCACTGTCAGGAAATCAAGGGTACAAGAAAATGATTCAGATGGCACTTCGAAGATCGAGGAGTCAGTTTCAAAAAAGGAAAGATTTGAGTGTACAGGTTGGCTCTCCATCCAAGAAGAGTCATAGCAGTGGTTCATCCAGTGGTGCATCTGCTATAAGCCCTGCCAATATTTCTTCACATTCTCCTCAGGGACAAGGATCATTGAGATTCATGTTCTCGTCTCAAGGACATACTTAGGGTTCGAGGTAGAGTTAGAGTGTAGACAGATGCATTCACAGCAGATAGTACCATGCAGACCCATACCCATAATCTTATGTGTGCCATCATTGTGGGGAAGTAGGGCACATACATAAGAAGGTTTTGCCCCAAGTTAGGCAGAGTGGAACGGGTGGTCAGATTAGTCGGTATTACTCGTTTAATCAGCAACCACCAGTTGATCGGCCTGCAGTTTCTATTGGTAGAAGATCAGGTATGGGCAGTTCCTCAGTAGCATCTCGTGGTGCTCAGAGAGGTAGGGATAGAGGCCAAACCAGAGTTTTCGCCTTTAATCAGGAGTAGGCATAGGAAAACCCAAATGTGGTAACTGGTATGGTTATAATTTTTGGTCAACCTGCATATGTATTGATAGACCCAGGTTCAAATCGGTCCTTTATCAATACTGCATTAACACCTCACGCTAGTGTCCCATTGTCACCGTTAGATCAAGAGATAATAGTGTACACCCCTCTAGGGCAGAAGCTGTTGAGAAAGACCGTGTTTAAAGATTGTGCTATATCGATGAGCGGAGTTGAGTTGGTAGCAAATCTGATTCCTTTGAGGATGAAGGATATTGATGCTATATTGGGGATGGATTGGTTATCCAGATATCGAGTGACAGTGGATTGTTTTTCTAAGCGAGTTGTGTTCAGAGGACCAGGGGGATCAGAGGTAGTATTCTTAGGTGAGCGAAATGTTTTGTCTAGCAGTATAAATTGTACGATCGAAGCTCAAAGATTAATAAGGAAAGGGTGTCAAGGGTGTGTGGCACATGTTATGGATACCACTGTTTCTGGGAATAGAATTGAACAAGTTCCAGTAGTGAGAGAGTTTTCAGATGTGTTCCCGGATGAGTTACCAGGAATGCCACTTAAACGAGAGTTTGACTTCAGTGTTGATTTAATTCCTGGTACTACACCGATTTTGATGTCGCCTTATCGTATGGCACCAGCTGAGCTTAAAGAATTGAAGGTGCAACTTCAGGACTTGGTAGATAAGGGTTTTATTAGACCGAGTATGTCGCTCTAGGGTTCGCCAGTGTTATTTGTTAAGAAGAAGGATGGAACTTTACGATTGTGTATCGATTATCGGCAGTTAAATCGGATCACTGTCCAAAATAAGTATCCACTGCCCAGAATAGATGACTTATTCGACCAGTTACAAGGGGTGAATGTGTTTTCGAAGATTGATTTAAGATCTGGGTATTATCAGCTACGGATTAAGGATAGTGATGTAGCCAAGACAGCTTTTTGAACTCATTATGGTCATTATGAGTTCTTTATTATGCCGTTCGGGCTAACCAATGCCCCAGCTGCATTCATGGACCTCATAAATCAGGTATTCCATCTATATCTCGATAAGTTTATAATTATTTTTATCGATGATATCTTGGTTTACTCGAAGACCAAGAGAGAACATGCTCAGCTTCTCCGAATTGTTCTTCATATTCTGAGACAAAGAAGATTATATGCGAAATTCTTGAAGTGTGAGTTTTGACTTCGAGAAGTGGCATTCTTGGGACATGTGATCTCAAAAGAGAGAATTTTTGTAGATCTTCAAAAAGTGAAAGTTATAGTTCAGTAGGAGAGATCGAAGACTGTGATAGAGGTTATAAGCTTCTTAGGATTAGCAGGCTAATACAGAAAGTTTGTTGAGAATTTTTCTTTGATAGCGGTCTTATGAACATGTTTAACGAGAAAGGATATCAAGTTTGAATGGGATGAGAGATACAAGCAGTATTTTTAAGAGTTGAAGAATTGCCTCACCTTAGCTCCAGTTTTGACACTACTTATTCCTGGTGAAGGATACGTAGTCTTCAGTGATGCCTCCAGACAAGGACTGGAATGCGTACTAATGCAGAATGGGAAAGTAATCGCCTATGCTTCCAGGCAACTTAAGAAGTATGAAGAGAATTATCCGACCCATGATTTAGAGTTGGCAGCAATAATCTTTGCTCTGAAAATCTGGAGACACTACTTGTATGGGGAGAGGTGTAAGATTTTTACTGATCATCAGAGTTTGAAATATTTGTTCATCCAGAAGGAGCTGAACTTGAGACAGAGAAGATGGCTTGAGTTGATCAAGGATTATGATCTGGTAATTGATTATCATTCAGGGAAAGTCAATATGGTGGCAGATGTCTTAAGCAAAAAATCTTCAGTAACAGTGGCGTATGTTTGATCAGCATACCACCCATTGTTACTAGAACTGAAGAGTCTACGAGTAACGTTAGATTGTGGTCAAGATGGCTTGATCTTAACCAATTTTAT
>JAVXUL010035972.1:0-11220 GCA_035590515.1 Trichilia minutiflora
GTTTAGAGAGTTTGATAATGACCAAAGTCAGATAGATGAACCTATTGATGTACATAAACCTATTCATATTGATGAACCTATTCCATCTGATCTTCAGCCTTCTGCAGATCAATCTCTTCACAGATCTACTAGGATAGCATACCCTCTACAGAGATATTTTTTTCTGTTAGGTAATGATTTTGAATCATTCATGATAGGAGAAGATGCATAGAGGGAAGATCTTAGAACCTATAAAGAGGCGATATTAGATATCAATTTTGAAAAATGGCTTGAAGCCAAGAAATCTAAGATGGAATCCATGTCTGCTAATCAGTTGTGGTCACTACTGATCCACCAGAAAGAATTATTCTTATCAATTGTAAATATATTTACAAAAGAAAGATTGGCAAAGATGGAAAAGTTGAGACTTATAGCCTAGACTAGTGGTGAAAGGTTATACTAAAAAATATGGTATTGACAATGATGAAACCTTTTCACCAATTGCCATGCTTAAGTCCATTGGCATTCTACTTACTATTGTAGCTTATTATAGCTATGAGATATGGCAAATTGATGTAAAGATAACCCTCCTTAATGGTTTTATTGAAGAGCCTATATATATGCAATAATCCATTGGATTTGTTTCAGCAGATAGTCATAAAGTATGTAAGCTGTACAGGTCCATATATGGATTAAAGCAAGCTTCCAGAAGTTTGCACATACGATTTGATAATACAGTCAAATCATTTGGCTTCATCAAGAATGCTGATGAACCGTGTGTCTATAAGAAGGAAACTAATCATGCTATCACGTTCCTTGTATTGTATGTAGATGACATACTTCTCATAAGAAATGATGTAGGGATGATGACTGAGATTAAATTGTGATTATCTAATGTGTTCTCTATGAAGGATTTGGGAGAAACGACCTATATTTTGAGTATTCGTTTTTATAGAGATAGAGCAAAACGAATAATAGATCTTTCCCAAACCCTGTAAATAGAAAAAGTACTCAAAAAGTTTGGTATGAAAGAATCTAAGAAGGGATTCTTACCCTATAGTTATGGTATTCATCTTTCTTGAAAGATGGAATCGAAAATTGATGCAGAGCAAGAGTGTATGAGAAAGATTCCTTATGCTTTGACAATAGGTAGTCTTATATACGCCATGCAATGTACTAGACCTGATATAATATATGCTATGAATATTACTAGTAGATATCAGAAAAATCCTAGAGAACAACATTAGACAATAGTTAAATGAATCTTTAAGTACTTGAGAAAGACTAAGTATTTGTTTTAACATACGAAGGAGGTAAGTTGAATGTCAAGGGATATATTGACTCTAATTTTCAGTCAGATATGGATGATAGAAATTCTATATCCGCATTTGTTTTTATCTATAATGGAAGTGTTGTTTGTTAGAAAAGTTTCAAACAAACAACTATAGCTAACTCCACTACAAAAGATGAATATGTCGCTGCTTTTAAAACAATAAAGGAGCCATCTAGATCCATAAGTTTGTGAGTGAACTCGGATTGGTTCCTTTTATTAATAATCCAGTAACTTTATACTATGATAATAATAGATTAATTACCCAAGAAAAGGAATCGAGGTCTCACTAGAAGTCTAAATATATTTAGCGGAAGTATTACTTGATCAAGGAGTTTATATCAGACAAACAGTTGATCGGGCAGAAGAATCTGTTAGCAAACAACGTGGCAGACTCACTTACTAAGCCAGTGATACAACAGCAACTGAATCGTCATCTTGAGAAGATGGGTATAGGATACCGCGGTGATTGACTTTAGTGCAAGTGAGAGTTTTGTTAGAGATATGCCCTAAAACCAATTGTATCAAATGGTTTAGAGTTATTATTTCTTTGTATATCCTCTTTGTAATTATTTGTGAAAATATTTACAATTGGCAAAATGGCATTTTTATTATCTTGCATTATGTTCAGTTTCTACTTATTTTATTTTCTTTATTGATGCGAGATATACCTTTGTATATATTATGTGTTGAGATTCTATTTATAATGGCTTATAGATATGAGAACAAAATCTTTGATTTAAATATATTCAAAATTGGTTCTCGATTGAGCTGGTGTCATTAGGGATAATGATATTATATGATCGACATATTTTATTGCTATCAATAATTAGTATTCGATACTAATAGTTAGGTGACAAGTCTCATATCACAAGAGCATAAACATGGATACCATATTTGAGAATATGATACTAAACGTGATCAAACATGATCAATCATATGGGTGAATATCCACAGTCAATGATTAATCACATAGCCGTACTAGTGTACTATTAGACCTTAGATCTGAGACATTACAACTGTAATCTACAGTGAGGCACACCATTCCCTTGTATATATTATACTAGGCTAACCACACTTAGTAAAAGAAGCCTAATGGCAATGTGTTCTTATTGTATGAGAACAGGTGATGGTCAAGACGGAATTTGCTGGTTCAGGTATTTGAACTTAAAATCCTAGGCAGAACTGTTATTTACGGGGATTAAATATCTGGCTAGAGTACACGAATTCCAAAAAGAAGTTTTTGGATATGTGGATCCTGTTTATGATTGAGATTTTGATCCTATGATCGAGTTACGGTTTTGACTATACCATAACCTGCACTCGATCGGGAGTTGACAGCAGAGGAACCTTACTACATTGAAGTATGACTTTATGGGTTCATCTTAATTTCATAATCTATGTTCTAGGGGTCATGATATCTTGCTAGAGATCACTCATGATCATTGAAAACTTCGGTTATAAGGAGTTATACCAAAGTGATACGAATGTGTTAGTATTTACTTATGTATAGTCACGGTGAACCCAAGGGGTCACACACAATAACTAGTAGTTGATAATGGATAAAAATAATATCATTAATCTAGTTAATGATATTTCGTATTAACGAAAAATAAATTACTTTAATATTTGATCGGTAGGCAATTTTATTCTTTACAACAAAAGAATATAGTTTTCTGACAATGACGAGCCAGTACTCGTTCGTTCAAAAAATATGATGGTATTAATGGAGACTTGAAAAGATATATTTTGATATATAAAGTAATAAATAAAATTATTTATTTATTAAACATTTTGCTAAGTATTCATTTATTGATAAATAAAGTGTTTATTTATTAAATATTAAATAATAATGATTATTTATTTTAAATGAATACTTAAATGACACTTGGCACCATGGTAGTTTGCCAAATGTCATCATCATATGTGTTCTTAATTCTTGCTTTTGATCTAATGGCTAAGAAAATTTCATGTATTATTAATTAGTGTAATTAATAATAATGGATAATGTTTTAATATATATATATATATATATAAAGGTTGAATTGGTCAAATGTTATATATATATTTAATTATATTATTATTTGTAATAATATTTTCTTATTAATATTATTTGGATAATTACATAATAAATGGCCATTAATATGCTTCCAAGTGTTTTATTTTCATTTGTTAAAATCAATGACTTCATGCAACCTTTTCTCCACCAAATTGGATTCAAATTTATTAGCATTAATATATTATTTTATATATTTATAAATGGATGGATGGGAGAAGTGGGGATTGATTCAATTTTCCATTTACAAAAGAAAAAAAAACAAAATGAAGAAACAAAAAGCAAGGAAGCTCACAGTGAACAAAATTTTGACATTTTTGAAAATTGTTTTCAAAAAGCCAAAAGGAAGAAAAGGAAGAGAACAAAGAGGCAAAGTGTTTCCCTTTGTTTTTTCAATTCTTTTTTTAGCATGATATGTGTAGATATATGTAGATATATCAACCATAGTTGAAAAAGGTTTGCAAAATTGTTTTGCAAGCAAACAAGACTCTAACATCTCACCGTTATCTCCAAGCTTGTGTGTGGATATCTTTGAATGCTTGGGGAAGACTTCAAACTTGTTGGTCAAAGCTCACTTGGGTAAAAATTTCAAAACTCTAATATATATATATATGCTAAAGTATTTGGCTATATGTGTATGCATAAAATGAAAATCATGGATCCTCTAGGTTTTCTTGCAAAACAACACTTTAGTGTAAAGTTAAAAGAGCATTGATCAGTCGTTGACAACTTTACTACATGATGCAATGATGCCTTTCAATTATCTGTGCATTCATATATAGTGAAGACATAATCCGTAAGTGATCTTCTCTTGTCTAAATCTACTGCAAAGTTCTTGTTTACATAGCCTTTGATGTTGTCAATATTTTGATCCTTCAATTGATACCTCAAATCAAGGTTCCTCTAATGTATCTTAAAATCCATTTCACATTTCTCTAATGTGTCTTTCTCGAATTGGCCATGATTCTACTAACCAAGCTCACTAAATATGCTAAATTTGGTCTAGTGTATACAATGGCATGATACGTTATTGTGTTTTTGATGATGAACAAAAATTATTTAAATACATAATTAAATTAAATTAAATTGTACATAAATTATTGTATGAATTGAAGCTAAGTTAATTATTTAAATTGGACAATACTGCACATCTAAGTTAATTTGTTGAGAAAGTTGTTTAAGTGCAGGTTTACAAACATAAGAGGCCAAGGTATCGATACATTAGACTTTGGGAAGGCTAAAGTATCAATACATTGCGTGAAAGTATTGATATATCGAAGATAAGGCGTTCAAAGTATCGATACCTTTGCAAAAGTATCGATACAATTTGTTGAAAGATATGCACAAGGCTGAAATTCTCCAAAGTATTAATATAGTCAATGTCAATTCAAGCCATAACATCGATACAACTTGTTACAGACACTAAAAGTATCGATACGTTTATGAAAGTATTGATACATTTATTAAGTGCATGGATACCTTCATTCACAGACGTTAAAAGTATCGATACATTTTTAAAAGTATCAATACAATTTTTCAAAGGTAGAATGTGAGATTCAAAATAAAGAAAAGTATCGATACCATTTCATCAAAGTATCTATACATGCAAAGTCAATGATATGCAACTAGAAAAGAAATCAAGCCAAGTATCGATACCCTTTAATTAAGTATCAATACATATATCGAAAGCGTCAAAAAAATCTTAGAGAAGACCATTAAAGTATCGATACCTTCTCGTTTTTCAAGGTCTAATAGTTAGTTTATAGCATTTAATACAGGCATTAATGGAATATTCAGAAAGACATTGAACATATTAACTTAGAGTATAAAATCTACTAGATTTGAAGAAGAATAGTAGCGTACAAATAATTATCAAATAAGTGAATTCGAGCAAAACTATTCTATTGAATTTTTGCATAAGAGTTATTCATCTCTCTGAAAAATACTCTTTATCCATACTCTAGAGAGAGAGTAAATTTAGAGTTCTTATTAAAAATTTAATCTGTTGAGAGATTTTAGCATTTATTTTAAACATCATATCTTGGGTACGCTTTACCCAAATAGGAAGAAAAATCATTCCATGGGTTTTTATCACCTGTGTAAAGATAAGTGTATAGGTTGTCCTTTGTCAAAAAAGGAATTTGCATTGGGTTTCACTTGATCCGATTGAAAACCAAGATTATAGTGATACCTCAGAGTGGGTGGATTCCATCTGAGAAGAGTGGACATAGGTTAAAAATCGAACCATTAAAAAAATTATCTGTCTCACACTTTTTCTTTCCATTATTGTCATTCTTTACTGTAATTATTTCACACTTTCATCATCATCATTCAAGTTATCTTTATTAGTTTTAAAATCTGCATTAAAACCCGATTCAGCCTCCTTTTAGGTATATTTCACTAGGACATCAATTGGTATCAGAACCACACTTACTATATATAGGATTAACAACCTATGAGAAGTAGATCACACTATAGCATCTAGCAGTATTCCATCACAAATCATCGAAGGTCAGTCCAGACACATACCACCTTTCTTTGATGGTACAAAATATGCATACTAGAAGAAACATATAGAAATCTATCTCATCACCTTAGATTTCGATATTATCATTATCATAGAGGATGGGTATTCTCAATTCATGATCATAGATGAAAACACTAGAGAGAGAAAGCCCAAACCCAAATTGGATTAGACTTAAGAGGAGAAAAACCTATTCCAACATAATGGAATAGTTATGAACATCCTCTATTATACATTAGATAGAGGAGAGTACAATAAAGTGTCTGGGTGTAACACGGTAAAAGCCATTTAGAATATGTTAGAGGTCTCACATACGAGAACCAGTGGAGTTAAGGACTCTAAAATTGGCATACTTATACATGACTATGAGTTATTTAAAATGAAACCTCATGAAAGCATTGAGGACATGTACACATGATTTACTAACATTACAAATGGTTTGATAGCTTTGGACAGGATTTATTCAAATGTAAATTTGGTCATAAAGATTCTGAGAAGCTTGCTAAGGTCGTAAGAAGCCAAGGTGACAACCATAGGAAAGGCCAAAAAACTCAGCAGCCTACCTCTGAAAGAATTGGTCGGATCATTGATGATTTATGAAATAAAAGCAATTTGTAATGAGGAAAATGATAGAGAGCAAGAGAAGAGAAATGTAGCATTGAAAAGCACAAAGCAAATAGATATGAAGAAAACAGCAGCCAAGAGTCAAAAGATGAGGAAATAATATTGATGGCCAAAAAATTTAAAAATTCTTCAACAAAGACAAACGGAGAAGTAAAAGCCAGAGAAGAAAAGAATTCAAAAAAGGATTATAGATCAGAAAAGTATGAGAACAATAAAGAAAAAGATAATGAAATAGTATGTTATGAGTGCAAAAAGCCTGAACACACCAAACTAGTATCTTTAAAAGAAGCAAAACAAGGACAAAAGAAAGAAAGAGGCCATGAAAGTGACTTGGATGAGTCAACCAGTGGCGAAAGCTTATCTGCATCATCAGGATATGAGCAAGCAAATTTTTGCTTAATGGGAAAGCTTGATGATGAGGTAAACTCTCCAAAATCTTCTTCATATTATTACTAATGCTCTAGCAGTGAAAATGAAGAAATTCATGATAAGTTAACTAAGGTTGTATGACAAGCTTAGGACAGATTTTGAAAAACTTTGTGTGAAATACAAGAATATTAAAAAGATGAACACACTTTTGTTAATTAAAATGAGTCTTTAAAAATAAAGATCAGTGACTATGAAAAGAAAAATGAATATAAGTGTGAAAAAGAAATGAGTAGGCTTAAAATTGAGAGCAAGATGTTCAGTGATAAATTTTATGATATGAGAAAATTGTTGGCTAAGTTTACTTCTGGAATTGAAGCATTAGATAGATTATTAGGTAGCAAAATGTTAGATTTTGACAAAGCTAGGTTGGTTATAGGCCGGGAGCTAAACAAAAGACTTACTAAAACCACTTTGTAAAATCATCTAAACAAGTAAGCTCTTTTATTACATTTAATTACTGCTTTAGAAAACGGAATTATAGCAACAATTATTCTATTAAGAAAAATACCTATAGAGGATTAAAATTAATTTGGGTTCCTAAAGGTTCAGTTTTAAAATCAAATGTTGTTGTTAGAGTGACATGGGTTCCTAAGACAAAGGCTAACATCAATAGAACCAAAATTAAATGGGTAAAAAAAATAAATTAATTTTATTTTACAAGAACCTCATACTAAAGGGAACAAAAGGAACAAGAAGTGGTTTTTGATAGCCTGTGTTCTAGACACATGATCGAAGAAAAGAGGATGTTTACAAGCTTGATAAAGAGGCAAGGAAAGATGTTATCTTTGGAGATAATATCAAAGAAAGAATGCTTGGAGTTGGATTTACTCATTGCCAATGATGTGCTATATGTTGATGGTTTGAAATATAATTTGCTAAGCATATCACAATTGTGTGACAATAGATTTGATGTTATTTTTCTGAAAAATGCTTGTGATGTGATTAATTCTTCTAATGAGAAAGTTTTGCATGTTCCTAGAGTTGGTGATGTGTATGTCATTGAATTATAGAATGTTGATGTCATGAATGATGTTTCCTTGCAAGTTGTATATGATGAATCATAGTTATGGTATCGTACACTAGGTTATTGTAGTAGGACCTTATTAGAAAGCTAGCAAAGCACGACGTATTAGATGACCTATCAAACCTAAAGTTTATCAAGAATAAGACATGTGAACCATGTCAAATGGGTAAATAAGTAAAAAACTTCTTTAAACCTAAGAATGTAGTATCTTTATCAAAACCACTAGAGCTTATTCACATGGATTTGTTTGGACCTAATTGGATTACATCATTAGGAGGCAAATTGTATGTATATGTCTTAGTGGATGACTAGTTAAGATTTACTTGGGTATTCTTCTTAGAAAATAATAGTGATGCATTTGAGACCTTTGAGAGATTTTCTAGGCAAATTCAAAATAAACTTAGGTATAGATTGGTGGAGATAAGAAGTGATCAGTGGGGAGAGTTTATGAATCAAGAGTTTGAAAATTTCTATAATGAATATAGATTCACTCACCTAGAACACCTCAACAAAATGGAGTAGTTGAGAGAAAGAATAGAACCTTATAAGAGTGGGTAGAACTAAGCTCAATGAGTATCAGTTACCTCAATATTTCTGGGCTAAGGCTATTATCATGACTTGTTACATTTCTAATAAGGTGTTAATTAGAAAATTCCTTGAAAAAACACCTTATGAAATCATTTATCAAAGGAAGCCAAATATTAAATTCTTTTGGATCTTTGGTTGTACATGCTATATCTTGAACACCAAAGATAACCTTGGGAAGCCAAAGTCAGATATGGGTATATTCATAGGTTAATCCTTTAGAGTAAAGCATATAGAGGATACAATAGGAGACCCCATGTAGTTGAAGAATCTATGCATGTTACCTTTGATGAGTTTGATTTAGAGTTGGCTAAGATGATAGCCAAAGAGAAGGCAAAAGAGATTAAAATAGTTGATAAGTTGAATAAGTTGATTAAGTTGAAGTTGGAGACTAACTTATGAAGGAAAGATAAAAAATTTGATGAGGATCATATAGATGAGTTTAATAAGAATCTTCCAAAGGCTTGAAAGTATGCATCTAAACACCCTAGAGAATTAGTCATTGATAATTCTTCTCAAGGCATAAGAATTAGGAGAGAATAAAAAAAAGTACCTCAAAATCTTGAGGAAGTTTAAAACCTTGCATTTGTATCTCAAATAATGCCTAAAAACATAGACATTACATTAGATGATGAAGATTGGGTTTTAGCAATGCAAGAGGAATTAAATCAATTCTAAAAGAACAAGGTATGGACCTTAGTTCCAAGACCATATGATCATTCCATCATAGAAACTAAGTGGGTGTTTAGAAACAAATTATATAAGCATGAAAATATCATTAGAAACAAGGGTAGACTCGTTGCTCAAGGTTATAATCAAGAGAAAGAGATAGACTATGATGAAACATATACTCCCATAACTAGACTAGAATCTATTCGAATTCTTTTGGCATACGCTTGTTTTAAAAGTTTTAAACTTTATCAAATGGATGTCAAAGGTGTAAGAAAATCAAAGCTATACAAGAGCAGTAGAAACAAAAATTTTTGATTTTCTTCTAAGGATCCATGCGATAAACCAAGTGTCTTATTAAAATGAGTTCAAAAACTCATACCTTTTTGCAAACCACAACTACAAATCTTTAGATTTGCGCTTCTATGGTATTCATACGAACAGAATGAATTAAAATTTATGGTGTTAGCTCTTAATCGTTTTTCTCTGTGTTTTTGTTTCTATTGTAATTTTCCTTCTCTAAAGAAAATGCAAAGAATAAATCCTAGGCACTTATGTTTACAACACAATAAAAGGTTCTTTTTATATTATATTTTAGGGTTAGGGTTTAATGATAAAATAAGCCTAATATTTATCTTGGGTTTGGCCTCACTCTTAAGGCCCAATCTATTTAATAAAGTTTTGATCAACATCCTTAGCCTAACTTTATTAAATAGATCTAGAAAAACCATAATCAACACAATGTTTTCAAGAACTAAGATAAATTCGTTTCATGAATTTATACTTTTAATTTTTCCATTATAACATGTGACCCAATAGGTTTATGTAACATTGGTAATGATATTAAAATTTAATTTTAATATCACAAATCATGCAACATATCAAGACTATCCAAGTGACAAGAATGTGAATGGTTTGACATCATATTTTATCCTGTGACCAATGTTACCATATAGTTTTAATCTCTTTATCCTTGATATCTTAATTGAACAGGAGGTATAGATTGTGTCATCCTCGCAAAGTTCAATCTTTAGATTTCTTCGATATCCTGAGTATAATTATTTGATCAAATGAATCAATATCACATATTGATACATTTAAGCATGAGCATGTATTTTAATAATTATACTCAATCAAAGGAGCTTAAAGATATCATTTTTGTTATATAGAAGGGAAAAATTCTATCTTGATCAAGTTATCCCTCTACATGATTCGTGATATATCCAATTTTTTTCTTTATAGTTCATCCTGTTATGGATAACTTTTGAAAATATCAAAATATATCATTCATTATATTGGGAACCATGATGATCTCAAGTCAAAGGATCACATACACCATTATCACTATAAGAATTATTTATACCACTTATATAACAATCCATATAGCATTCTCATGGTAGGTGGGTCCAGTATATTAGTTTACTAACTTGTATTCATGTGTTGACTTTATATCTCATATTATGACATATCTTCTATCATCATCAATCACTACACATACTAGTTTTAATGTATTGTTATTATCCTATCCACAATAATAATTGACTAGAGATATTTTAAGAATAGTATTCAACTAATTGAATCTATTATTTTAAGAGTATTATTACATTTATTAAATATACAAATATGTAATAACATATATATATATATATATGTTATTCTTAATTTAAGCTTTCTGTTCTTTGACCTAGACTAGACCGGTTTGTATGGAGTGGCACTAAATCCTCTGTGGGATACCACCGACTTCTGGTATGCCTTCAACTCTCTAACCTAAGAGTTAAACTTCGATCTAAAAGACCTACTTTCCACTTAGGTGCGTTATGTTCCCAACCATTACTTCAGCCTAGCTAAGCATAGAGTTCAAATGTTTCCTACAAGAACCCGTACACTTCGAGCTTAAATTAAGTTTGAATATTAAATTTTTATATATTTTACTATAGAAGTTTACTGTACAATTTACTGTATATAACTACTGTTCACATACTGTAGATAATTAATATTCA